>MU224889.1:1425630-1438440 GCA_018584345.1 Thuja plicata
AAGAGTCCAAGTTTTGTTCTTCTCAATCTGCTCAATTTCTTCATTCATTGCCTCTATCCAACTTTCATCATTCAATGCATCTTTAACAGTTCTAGGTTCAAATTCACTTAGTAAGCATGTACCTTTGGGTTTTTTCCTTATCATTACACATTTTGTCTGATCTCCAATTATCTTCTTAGGTGCATGATGCCTTTTAACATATTTTGAAAGTACTGTATCCTTCAGTCTAGATTCTGGACTTGATCCACTAGGTCTGTCATTCTCAAACATTCTTTCCTATTCCTCTGTCTGATGCTTGAGTTCCACTGTCTATAACTCGGTTCCCTCTTTCTGTGACTTGGGTTCCTCTGTCTGTGACTTGGTTCCCTCTATTTGTGACTCGGTCTCTTCCACCAACAACTTGGGTTGCACAATCTGCAACTTGGGTTGCACTGTTTGTGCTAGTATATTTAGTGGTCGACAGTTCTGCTATCTAATCACCATTGCTCGAGTCATAGGTATAGTATCAGGTTCATGATACACAAATTTCTTGTATTCTTTAGGTTCTTTACTGCTCTTTTCTTCACATTTTTCTGCAAACTCATCAATCTTGACATGTACACTTTCTATGACTTTATGAGTAGTAAGATTCAGACATTTGTATGCTTTACTTTTACATGAGTAACCTAGGAATATTCCTTCATCACTTTTTGCATCTAGTTTTCCATTTCTTGCTTCCTTCAAGATGTAGCATCTACTTCCAAATACTTTGAAATAATGAACATTAGGTTTATAGCCATACCATAATTCAAAAGGTGTTCAGTTACTACCTTTATTCATTTGAACTCGGTTCAAGGTGAACACTGTAGTACTGAAGGCCTCCTTCCAGTATTTGGCAGCAACATTCTTTTCAATCATTAGGGTTCTGGCACAATCCATGATGGATCTGTTTCTTCTCTCTGCTATTCCATTTTGCTGTGGTGCACCAGGGGAAGATACCTATCTTTTGATTCCTCTCTCATTACAAAATTCATTGAACTCATTAGAAATGAATTCTCCTCCTCTATTAGATCTTAGGCATTTTAGTTTCTTTCCTTTTTCCTTTTCAACTCTTGCAAGATACCATTTGAATTTCTGAAAAGCTTTTGATTTTTCTCTGAGAAACATGACAGTCATCATTCTGGAATGATCATCAACAAATAGAATAAAATAATTCTCTCTAGTATAGCTTGTTGTTCCAATTGGTCCACATAGGTTAGTATGTACCAATTCCAAGACTTCATGTGTATTTTAATTCTTCTTTTGAAACTAGTCTTTCTCATCTTTCCAATTTGACATTGTTAGCATATTGCTAACTCAGGTTTCTTCAAAATAGGAATACCTCTCACTCTCTTTTTCTAGCTTATGTTTACCAGATTATCAAAATTTACATGACACAACCTTTTATGCCATACCCAGCTTTCTTCTACTTGTGCAATAAAGCATGAACCTTCAGTGAGATCAAGATAAAATAGATTACCTTTTGTTTGTCTACTAGTTCCAACTAGGTTCCCTTTACCATCCAGGAGTTTGGAATTACCATTCATGAATTCTACCTTGAAGCCAATGTTGTTCAGTTGTGCTACACTGAGTAGAATTCTCCTCAATCCTTCAACCCAATAAGCATTATCACATTTGATTCCTTCTGTCAGAATAATGTAACCTTTTCCTCTTATAGGGCAAGGTTCATCATTCCCAAAATTGACACTCCCACCATCATAGTGTTCAAGATGTTCAAAATTTGTCTTATCACCAGTCATGTGATGAGAACAATCACTACCAATTATCCATGTGTCATTTTTATTGATGTGTGAGAAAAGTGATGTCTTCTCATCTTCTTCATCTGACTCATCCTTAATGGCAATATAAACCATTTCTTCTTCTTCATCACTGTCAGAATCTTTAGCAATATAACAAGACTTCTTACCTTTATCCTTGTAGATTTTTTAGTTCTTGAAATCTTTCTTGCCTTTGAATTTGTTGAAATTTTTCTCATCTTTGTCTTCTTTGTTCAGACACTTTGCAACAATGTGACCAAGCTCATTGCATGAAAAACAAATCAATGGTATCTTTCCTCTGTATTTTCCTTTTGCAGCTCTTCTTGCAAGTAATGCTTTAATGATGCCAAGATCTTCATCATCAGATTCATCATCCCTGTCACTTTAAATATAGTTCCCTTTTGAGTATCTATCCTTCTTACCGGGGTTCAATTTAGCTTTGAATGCAGACTCAAGATTGCTAGTGCTAGGAGAGTAATTGTCAAAGTTGTCGAGCTCAAAAGTTTTAAGCCTTCCCACTAATGTATCTAGAGTTATATCTTTATTGCACCTCATCTCTTGAATAGCTGAAACTCTAATAGCATAGATAAGAAGTAAATTTCTTAGTACCTTGCTGACCATTGTTGTATCTTCAATTATTCCACCTATAGCTTTGATGGCACTCACAATCTTCTTGATTCTTTCACTGTATCTTGTAATGTCTTCTCCTTCTTTCATTTTCATATGGTCAAATTGTCCTCTTAGACTTTCTGCTTTGGCTCTCTTAACATTTGCATCTCCTCCATGAATGCCCTTTAATTTCTTCCACATATAGGTTGTAGGGTAGTCCTTGACTTCATCAAATTCTGAGTAGTTGATTTAAGAAGCTATATCAATCATCATTATGTTATGAAGCTTTCATTCCATCATCTGTTCCACAGTCATAGTCCTTGTTGGTTCCACATATTTTCTTTCCAAAAATTTCAAACCAACATCTCTGATAGTAGATAGATGTAGCTTCATCAGCTCCTGCCTTGCTAGGAAATTGTCTTTGTTTAGCTTTGGGATCTCCCTTCTGTAAGACATCTTTGATCTTTAGCTTAGGCCTTGAAACCTTCTCTGAAAGCACTTGAAGCTCTGATACCAATTTTTGGAAATGAGAATAAGTAACTGAGAGGGGAGGGGTGAATCAGCTACTCCAAAATAAATCCTTTGTCCCTTAGATGTCTTAAATACTTTAACACTGTTACTCGGTTAATTAAGACATTCTTCTATAATTTGGGTGTCAAAGCAATATTTATAGTATCCAATACAATTATACTTTAGAGATTAAGTGTAGAAACATAAAGCGTAAAAAAAATAACATATACACAGGTGACACCAAGATTTAACATGGAAACCCAATATGGAAAAAACTATCAATGTAACTAGTTACTATTTCTCACTCTTCTGAAGTGAGCCCTGTTAGGAGCCAACCTTGTTAAAGGTTACAATAAAACACTATTACGTGTGACCTTGTTAAAGGATTTAATCACCCTGTGAGGAGTGGCCTTGTTAGAGGTCTTCAACACTTCAACATAGAAAAGTTACATTGTGAGAGGATTTAAAAAAAGACTGTTAAGTCTACTATGTTAAGAGATTTTAGATCACTGCTACAATTTTTAGAGAGTAATAATGAATTGACCTGTATGTGTAAGAAACTATCTTTTCTGATTCAGATCTCTGTTCTAATTATGACTAGATCCTTTCTGACCATATGTTCTATTGCAGCTCTGAGTGATCTGTACTCAATTATAATCCTATCTGATTTCGCCTTCACTCTTCATGTCATAGAATTCCACACTTTTGCTTTTACTCTTTCTCTTGCCTTCTTCTTCATTCACTCCAAACTTGACCTTTCATTTATATGGTAAGCCCTGTCAAGTTGGCTTGAATACAATTATAAATAATAAATCACAATTAAGTCGACCTCATATAACCAATTAATTATAAAATATAAATCATTGTTAGTCAGCTGCCACTGAATGCCCGACCATGAATGAAATGCCTGAGTGATTCGGTCAACACTGAACTTTCTTCAATGCCCGACTGAACTCGATCAACATTAAATAACTCATTCTATTCACCAACTGTGCTCGGTCTGAATGTAGACATTTGTGTAACATCACTACATAAGTGTATACACATGTGTAACATCAATGACAATACACAATTGAATAATTGTCTTCAGCATTGTGTTCCTCTATATTAATGATTCAATGTACTTGTCACTATCAATTTATATTGTATATTAAGTGTTGGTAAAAAGAGGGTTAGTTCTTACTACTATTTATTTATTAAAGGTTAACATTATGTAGTATGCAAATTATAATCAAAGCTTGACCTCACATAGGTATAGGATAGATGTTGTTTACTCGTTATCAATGCATGTTATGAATTATTATTGTTTTGTGAATATTTTTGCGTCATATATCTTATTGAAATGATTTTTTTAATGCATTATCACATATTACTAAGTAGACAGGTGATGGATATGCATAAACCAATGTGCTTAGTGCTTTTGTGTGCTCGTATGCACTCAAGTATGATTTTCCAATCTTTGTATGTATTCTTGTGGTTTCAATTTGTGTATTTTAGTTTGTGAATAAGAGAGATATGAGACCGCTTAGAGACATATGATACTACATGGAGAAGAGATATCATTCCTGAAGTTAGCGTTATTATATCAGAAGAGATATTTTTTTGCACTAATTATTTCTATGAGTGTAGGATCAATTAAAAGTATTTAGTTGTTTACAAGTCTTTGTCCTCCTTAAATCAATAAAGTATTTATTAAAATTCTACCATGTCCACCACATTTTGAAATTCAATATTACACCTTGGCACATCCTTAAAAATAGGAAAACTGACTCTTGCACTATGAGTCAATGACGTGAAAAAATGATAAGTCAACCACCTAAATTTTGATTTGGGGTTGCCAGCTAATATTTCAACCAGGAAAAAATAAATCAAGGTATATTTCAACTAATAATATGCCAACTAAAATTTCAACATGGCGACCCACATGGACCCCAGATGTTACAGTGCACACCTTTTGGTATTGATCATCTTTACATTTTTCAGTCCTCTATGGACTCAATTTTGCACCTCCTTGATCAAGAATGATCCCTTATCTTTGGCCATATTTTTGTGGTATTTGTTGCATGTTAAGTGTTTGTAAAAAAGGGTTAGTTCTTACTATTTTTATATATTAAACGTTAACATTATGAAGTATGTAAATTACAATCAAAGGTTGAGCTCTAATAGGCATACAAAGAATGTTGTTCATTCATTATCAATTCATGCTAAGAATTAATATTGTTTCATGAACTAATAATGTGTCATACACCTTGGCACATCCTTAAAATTAGGATAACTGACTCTTGTACAATTCCTCCATAACCATAAAATCAGGCCTTACATAATGGTGATTCCAATTTCAAACTCATAATTTTTCCTTCTAGGTTGATGCCATCTTATAGACATTTCATTTAGGATTGTAATGGACTTTGATTTACCCCATGCTTGTACTATTTTTTCTGATCGTAGCGAAGAAAAATCCAATGTCACAAACTAGTTTGGTAAGAGTATGTCATTTTCCTTCCTCTTCTAGTATTTTGGTATTTCAATCCTTACTCTTACCATACTTGTTTGTGAAATTGGGATCTTCCCAGCTACATCAGACAAAATTGTAGAGGTATCCACTCTTATCACAATCATTTTACTTAAACAACAACACATCCTTTAAATACCAGCACTGAAGGCATTAAAGGCATTGAAAGCACCATGCAAAAATAGATGTCATAAAATATTTTGAAAATAGAAAGGCATGTAAGCTACAACTTGTTGTATAGTTGTTTGGCTTTTGGAGCTCCTTCGGTCATAATAATTAAGATGAATGAACATAAATGAAGTTCACATGAACATAAAAGAATTTCACATGAACATAAATGAAGTTCACATGAACATAAACAAATTTCACATGAACATAAATGAAGTTCACATGAACATAATTGAAGATATGGAAGTAGTGTCTTACAATCCTTTCTATTTTCTAGATACTTTTACAACACCCTTAATTACAAGGTGTCTTTTAATGCTTTTCTTGGACTGCAATGCACATTTGATTTAGGATTGCAATGCCCTTTGTATACTTGTGCATACTTTTAGGTTTAATTTAATTATGTTTATGCCTATGAATGTTATGTCTAGGTTTTAAATTATTTCATAATTGTATAGAATTGCTTCAAGTTCTCAATTTCAACTTGACTATCAATTAAACCGTCAATGGTTAGTTTCTGATTTCATTTCATTTCATTATAGGAGATGTGTTTATGGTTCACTTAAAATTATAGAAGAAATAATTGATTGACGATTAGGGTTAAAATATGGTGATCTATGTGTGAAGTTATTATTTCTCATCCATGTGTATAAATTAGTGTTTGGAGTAGATTATTCATTGACACCTTATACTTTCACTATTTTACTTTTTATAATTTCAATTCTTATACTTTTACTTATCGCACACACCTTACACTTGAACATACGGATCACCCGTAGTGTGTTCATGTAGGGAAATTTAAGTGAGTATAACTAAGATTGCACAAGTAGTCTGTCACCTACACTATTGAGTTGGTAACTCCTAATCAAATTTTTATGGTTCACTCATGCCTGTGCCATATTTTCTTGTCTCTTTCCTCTATACTACCCTTTCTATTCAATTAATTTTTACTTGTCCTCACTAAAATTGGAGAGCAGTAGGGATGTATGCATGTTTCAACATGTGTACATATATATGGCACAAGCCTAAGTAAACCAAATCAACATTGTAATCGGAAGAATAGTAGGTATGTATGTGTGTGTGTGCATGTATACTTGTATGTCACTATGTGTGTATGTTGTGCATGTACAAATATATCTTAGTATGTAATGAGTGTATGACCCTTTGCAGGGGAGGGGGGCTAGAATGTGTACATCCTAACTTCTAATGTCACCAACAAAATATATCACATGTAAAGTAATGATTGGGCCACGATGTCAACAAAATCTACATGACCATATGGCACAACCATACATGTTTTTATTTCAATTTATTTCACTTTATCATTCAATTTTCTTTATAAACGTCAACGAGTACATGGTGTTGTTTGAAACCTTTATAATCATGAACTATGTAGCACTATTACATTCATTTTGAATGGACTATGCAACACAATTCATGAATATTAAGGTCTTCCAATGGTAGAGTGTCCTCGCTGAAATTTGACCCTACATGGCAAAATTACACTGTGTTGTTACACTCACATTAATTTCCCAAACAGAGTGAACACCCCAGAATGGGTGGGATAGAAATGAATGAAATATAACATCATCTACAAGGAGGTAGGCATATTAAATGGTATATGGATCAATAAGGGTAACAAGGGTGGTGGACTTAAGGATATTTGACACGTGTTAATTGTGGCAGGACGTAGTAGTAGATGGCAGTGAGAATATAAGGCAGTGGTGATGTTGGAATCAGTGGCCATGTGGTTGAATGCCATGACTCCACCATCTTCACTATGAACATAATAGATAGGATTTTTCAGTGTTGGGCCCGTGCACGTCCCATTCGAAGCACTAAAAGGGGGTCTTTATGACACGTTGGCAAAAATGGTCCTATTAACGTGGCTTATGGATGAGCCAAGGCCAAAAATTTTGATTTGGGGTTTCCAAATCAGTGAGAAACCAAGCCTATAATATGGTACCCCAAAAGATATGGTGCACACTTTATGGCTCATCTCCCCTAAATATGTAAATTGAAAACGCAATCAATTTTCAATTACACATAATAGTCTTATTGCATCATAAAGACATCTTGATGATGCAAGAACACTAGTAATTAGAATTGAAAACACATTCCTTCATTAATATGTCAATTGAAAACACATTCATTTTTCAATTATGAATACTACACGTCTTGCATCATCAAGATATCTTGTTGGTGCAAGATTAGTATTATTGATAATGTATAATACATTCCTCTTACACTTAGGAGTAGTAGAATTCTTGCATCACCAAGACATCTTGAAGATGAAAGATTACTAGTATTGACAATTCAAAATGCATTCCTTCAGTCACATGAAAATTTAAAATACATTCCTTGAGGAATATGTAAATGGAAAACACTTCCCTTTTTTGATATATTGTAAACCATATGTAAAGTCCACACAAAATTGCTTCAGAACCAATAAAGGCATTGACATCTAGTCTCAATAATCATATTACATCTTGCACTTTGCATATTTAATTAGTTGTGTAAATTGAGCATACTGCCTATCAAAAAGTATGCATGAACATAGAAGCTTTGGTAATGTGATTTTGAAAATAAGTAACCATCCATAAGTCACTAAAACCAAACTGGAAGGAAATTGGTTGGAGAGGTGGGTGCTTCCCTTGAGGCTTCAAGGGGAACCATGTTCTAACTTCTCGTCCCCAACAGTATGTTGTATGCTGCCAACTACACTTTGAATTGTGTTGTCATATCCAACGGTGATAGATAATTGTGGGATCCATGTATGGTATTTGTGCATAGCATGAAAAGTGAGAGGTGGTGAACAAGATTAACCATTCAAAGCTAAAGAATAGTTGGGCATGTTTATGTTGATAATCTCCAGCAGAATGACATGCCCTTGTGTCAATGGAGTGGATGTAATGATTAACATATTTTTTTCTAGCCAAATCCTTGGTTTTCTCTGCACTCCTTCTTTCTTATGCCTCATTTTCCTTGGTTTCCTTCTCTCACCTTTCTCTTTCCTCATTTTCCTTCTCCTCTTCTTTCTGCCGTTCCTTCTCCTTACACAAAATTTTCTTTTCTTTTCTCTCTATTTACTTCTTTTCCTTTGCCAAAACATGTGCACCCTTATTTACTCCACTCTTCTCTTCTCTTCTCTTCTCCTCTTTCTTTCTTTCTTTCTTTCTTTGCCTTCTTCAATTTATTTCTTCCTCAACTTCTGCACCATGAGATCCTTCATGTAATCATCAAATTTTAATAATGGGATTTCCAAATCAAGCGGATCCCATGATCAACAACCCTGCCTACATGTTTTTGGTTGACAATTTGAATGGGAATCTTTAAGAACTTTCTCAATGCAGATTGTTGTTGAGGATTCGATCTCTCACCAACTTTTGACATTAGGATTTCATCTTTGACACGATCAACTTCACATGTTTCTTGTGTGAAATCTACATGTCTAAGTGTCTTCTATCTCATAATCAACATAGTAGTACACAAATTTCGCCATGGTAGTGGTGGGTGGTGTAGGGAAAGTGAAATTTCCTTCTCCATCATCACCTTGCAAGTCGACACCTAGATTGGAAGCCCCTTCTACCACCCATGACAAAGGTTTTTTCTTGGATGGAAGACCAAGAGTCTTGTCCACATTTTTATCAACAGTTTCCATTTCATTATTAGCTGGCTGATTAATGTCCACTTGTGAATTCTCCTTGCTTTGACAGATATGAGCTATATTTTTTGCAACATCTTCACTTGACACAACAACTCCTGCGCGGCTTAGCATTTTTTGAACTGCACATGCATTTTCCACACCATTAATTTGAAATGTTTTTTTTCTAGGATGCATGTCATTGATGAGTGCATCTCCACTCAGGGGCCATATCCCAGTCCTCTTGAATCCCACCATAATGTTATAAATAGTCAAAGCCCTTGTCAAAGACTCGCTGACTATTTATGCAAGTGAATGGAGAGAAAATGATCACATTGAGTGGTTGTATTCTGTGCAAGGTGTGGGTTGGAAAGGTCAACAGGTCAATGTCTAGAGTGCGTGCCTCTTGGATTAATGTTATTGCAACATGGCTCACATGGCCATAAAAAATGATTAAAATCACGTTGGCTAGTGAATCACCACTGGTACAAAGTGAGAAAAGTGGTGTGTCCAATTCAAGAATATCTCCTTAGTCATCTACGCAAGTGTTCTGCTGTCATGCAAGCACCTGGTTCACATTTTTCTATGTAATTCTACAAGTTCCTATTCCCTTTGAATAAGTAGAAGCCCAATATGCTCTGTCTAGAAACATTAACACAATAGAGAATGGTGATCCATTCACGACTCTTGGTAATGTTGTATGGAATGTTCTGGGATCCTCTTCTAGCTAGCAGCCTCATAGACCCAGTTTTTCCCACCTGAAGACCTGTTTCCTCACCACTCCAAATGTGAGTAGGTCCATATGGATTATATCATATGATTTTGACAAAGTTTCATAGAAAGAACATACAACACTTTGTCTTTGATTGATTTCCCTATCTTTTTTGAGGCCTTCCACTGTCCGCAGTGTCAATTTTGGATGGTGGGCCTTAAACCCTAACCACCAAGACTTTCCAAGTATGTGATCCTTGAAAGTTTTGGGTCTTTTCTTGCATACTTGAGCCATAGATGCCTTCAGTTTTAAAATTTCCAGGCCATAACCCACTTCAACCATCTCTTGGCATCACTCTACAATCTTCTCTTCTTCTTTTTTGGGGTGAGGATGGTTGGGGGGCCTTTCTTGGATGTTGTTGTGAGATGACCCAACCTTTTTTATATGGTCTATGTTGGAATTTACCATTTCTTGGATGTTTCCCATGTGGACATGTTTTTCTCAATATCATGTAGTGCCCCTTCCATAGACCTTCTCAACCACTGCTTCTGTGGCCTCCTACCTTTATGTGCTGCCCTGAGTGGTGAATTATACTCTTTTGACATTGTAATAGGAGGTAATTTTCTTTGAGAATGCTCTACATTGCTTGTAAAAGCCTTGTTTGTCACAAAGACAGTTGGGATTTCAGGGTCATTTGGGAATTTCATACCTCTTTTGTGGGCATATATTTACTTGATGCTCTCATTTAGTGTGTGGGATCCTTGTGAATTGACCCCATCATATGCAAAGAATAACAACATTATTTCATATATGATAAATTGTTAAGAGAATTAAAAGAGCTAGACTCTAAATTGTGTTAGTATGAAATGGTTTACCATTGGGTTCCATGGTAGGAGGTGGCATGATGGTTACTCATCAATACCATCAACAATGATGGAATCATAAACTTTACTATTTTTTGTAGAATATAGCTTAATATTGTGTAATATGACTATGGTGTTTGAGAAGAGAAGTACAATTCCCTACAAGCTTAAGGTATAGAAAATATAGGAGGATTATAAATAGTAACACTTGTAGAACCATAATCATTAAACTAGTAGCGATCCATGGTTGAAACCTTCCGGGTCAACTAAATGAGGTGGTGTTGCTAGTCTCGGTTCTTTTCACATTTTTGTTTTGAGTGTACACGGGACAAGGCGTACTAGGAAATAATGTTGTTTGTTTCTTAATATTTACCTTGGTGAAAACCCAATATGGGATACAGTTGGTCACCACTGTTCGAAGGGTATGGTTGGTCTGCACTATTCTAAGGGTCTGTTGTGGGGAAAGAGTTTCAGAGCATTGTCAGAGACGTGGACCGTAGTTGTCCAAGAAATATCTGTTGAAGTAGTTTCTCTTCCATGATTTGAGTATTACCTTGAATAATTTAGATTATAAGCAAGGTGTAGCTCGGATGACAAGATCATCACATGGATATGGGGTAAGAAAGAAACTGTCAATAATACTAGAATGACTTGCAAGCCAATCTTGTTGTGCTTGAATTGGTGGATATGGGATCTCTAATAGGCATTCTATGTGGGGAATGTGTCTATGTGGTGCATTACAAGATTCAAAAATATATGCTAGGCTATCTTCATTTTCATCAATTGCAGAGTAGTTTGCAAGAAGACCTAGAGTAGTAAGTTTGTGATGGGCCTTGTAGTAATTATCCGTAGTGTATTGGTAATTCTTGACAATCTGGTAGCGTTGATTTGGGTTACTTATGTCAGCACTGAGTTGAGTCCATTTCCGTTGTCTCGATGGGATCATGTTCACTTGGATTGGATCATGATTAGTGATTGTGGTTTTGAAGGTCGACAGTGATAGACATTGAAATGTAGTTGACAACGACAAAGTTGAAGGAAAAGGGCATCATTTTTTTAACAGTACATAATTAATTTTTAGTGTCTATCACCTTTCAAGATTCTAAAGGGAAATAACAAAAATATCAAGGAATGGTAAGTGGAAATGAAGTGAACAACAATGATACTATAGAGAATAAAATGACAGTATTCCATGTCGTTCACTACAAAATCACAGTGAAATCTAATTCTAAGTAAACCCAATGCCAAAAAAGGACACGTCACCACTTTCTAGGTTTCTGAGGGTGGCCACCTAAGGCACAATTGAGAGGAAATAAGAAAAACATTGTCATCTAGACAACTACAAACCCAAAACAAGTTGCATTCTACTGAGAAATGTAAACATTAATACCACTAATTTTTTTTAAAAATGCACATCAAAATTGGCTGATCCTTCTTTCCACGACAAGTGCACATCGAAATGTACAATCAAGGAAACAAAAAAGGGATGTGAAGTTGATAAAAATGATAGAATGTAATACACAAGGAAAGATAAATAAAGATAGGTACATGGAAAATATTTAAAAACTAAATTGAAATTAACATGAAAGAAGTGACACAAACTACAGTAGGTGAAGTATGTAAAATTGTCAACATACCTTGAAAGGAAGCTTCACTTATTTTTGCTTTGTGAGTTCAACATTTGAAAATGGATAGAATGTAAGAATGTAGTATAGAAGGAAAAAAAAACTATGGATAGATACATGGAAAAGAACAAAAAACTAAAAATAAGGATAGATACAAGGAAAAGAATGGAAAATTGTAAATGAAATAAACATGAAAGAATGAGTACTCTATGTAAAATTGTCAACATACCTTGAAATAGAGCTTCACTTTTGTCTGCTCTATGACTTTTTCTTTCTTTCTTTCTTTCTACACACACTCATAGTTTTAATAATGTCACACACACACACACTATATAAATGTGTGTGTGTGTGTGTGTGTGTATATATATATAT
>MU224889.1:1439114-1449664 GCA_018584345.1 Thuja plicata
AAAAATGGCGCAGAGCACGACGGTTCTGCGTGCGATGGAGTTGTGATCGAAGGAGGGCGCAATATCGTAGAACTTGGCAGCGGAGGGTGGGCACAACCAAAAGATAATGACATGGAATTGAAGGATGTTGGGGGTAGAAGTCTGACATGACTATTACCTACAAAGTCGGTTCATGCATTATCTTGGACCAACACAAGTAAGAAAGACAATGTGGATGCTGAGTGTGTTCCCTGATCATAACCTCTCAAGGGGACATTGAATGATCACAATAAAGCTACCTCCTACGATAAGGTCATGTTTGATAATCTGTTTATAGATGAGGTTGATCTTACTATGGAAGTAGGAGAATATATTGAATACATGGAAAAACTAGGGCTTATCTGTAGATTCATGGGAACTAGGGCTGAGCGGGAAAAGATTACCAAATGGGCGGAGGATGCCTGGAAGACACTATTGTTAGTCAAATTCACTCCCTGGATCTTTTTTGGGGTGATTTTTTCTATAGAGGATGAATGAAACATGGTCTTATAGGGAGGGCTCTAGTTAATGAACTCTGCCCCTCTTTACATACGAAAATGACATCAAGATTTTGACCCTTGGAAATTAGAACCATATGAGAAACCATTATGGATCATATTAAATGACCTTCCTGTAGAATATTGGACATAAGAGGCACTAGAAAAAATGGTAGATCTCTAGGAACATTTTTTTCTATTAAAGACATATGATTTCATACAAAAAAATTTATACATTCAGGTGTCATTTTCATACCGTATACCAAAAGAGAGCCAAACATAAATGTACGGGAGATTAAATATCAATCCTACATATATATCTAAACTACACTTGACTGTCCATATCTGAAATAGAAACTAGAACAACAAAAAGATCAAAGGATCATTGTCCGAGTATAAGGCAATTACAAAAAGATCATAAGATAGTTGTGTATCAAAGGAGCATCATATGTTATCATCATCCCTATAGGGTACCCATTCCAACCATCCTTTAAGTCTCTCCATCCATCTGAGTACTTCATCTTGCCTAATGTATTTCTCATAAGGATGTGTTATGGGCTCAGCAACTGGAATATCAGGTCCTGGTATAGCAGTGATAGGGACAACATTGATCACTTGCCTCTAAGCCTTATTTAGATCTTTCACCTCTGTCATGAAATTATAAAGTGTAGCTCTGAAGGGGGTAAGCTCCTGGGTTTCTCTTGTCCAAGTGTATCCATAAGAGACCTACCATGAGCCCAGTTTAACCATGCCATTCTTGAAGAGATCTTTCAACTTCTTTTTCTTTGTCTTTATGACCACTGTAACTTGCACATCAATTCTATGAAAAATGAGTCTCTTGAGAGACTTAGTAATGATGAACTATAATTGATTGAATGTTTGAAGATGATAAGTTGATGATCATCGAGGTGTAAAAGTGAATGTAAGACATTAAATCAGTTAATGTATTGTATTTTCATTGATGTCAACTTGATATGACTTGATTGTTCATACACATATTGTGATAACCTTGAATATCTGAAGAGACAAAGTTTATGTGGTCGATAAAACATAAAATGTCTGTATACACCGAGTGAAAGTGATCGCCAAACAGTTCACAATGTATACCGAGCACAACAGTAACCGAGAAAGTGTTACCAAGCAAGAGTTAATGATCGAGAATAACTAAAGCTGATGACCGAGCATAACTGGAGTTAAAGAATGACAAAATTGCTTAGCTCACAAAGCTACAATTTAGGGATTGATTGATTGATTGTTTTATTATCAACGATCAGTTAAACTAAAGCAAGGAAGGAGATTAAAAGCATGTTTTATTCACAGTTATCAAGGAGATATTTACAGAATAAAAATAAAGGAGAGATTTATGGGATAAAGAAAATCATGGTGAGTTGTACAGATCAAGGAGATATCTACGACAAAAACAAGGAGATTGAGTGGTTAATCATGTCTGTATAAAGAGACAACGAATTAATTATCAAAGAAAGGAATGTTGAGTATATTTTGTTTGAAGATAGAACTCTTCATACAGATATGATCATATAGGTTGAAGAACAGAACCAAGGAATTCTACAGACACTGAGAAACAGAGGAAAGAGCATTCATCGAGAAAAATAAAGAAATAAAATGAATTGAAGTATATATTGATCAGAGAGGTATTATTGGACTAACAATAGATCTGAATAATTGCAAATCAAAGTTGTATTTTGAACAGATCATTTACTGTATCAGTTTTTCCATTGATTCATAAAATATCTTAACTGAGTGGGATTTGACAGTCCTTATAGTATTGAGATGCTTAAGAGTATCAAAAGGTTTTCTTGTTGACAACATAGTGAGTGCTAGGTCAAAAGACAAACTGTTGGTTTTAAATCCTGTAACAAGGTTACACTTAATAGTGTGTATTGTAACCTTTAACAGAGTTGGCTCTTCACCGAGCTCACTTTAGAGAAGAGAAAATATTTTGGGTTACCGGTCCCAGGTGGTTTTTCCCATATTGGGTTTCCACATTAAAATCTATGTGTCAAATGTGTATATGTTTCATTGCATTGATATTTTGTTTTACACATTATTGAAACTGGATTGGTCGGTTAACACTAAGTTTATTTGCTTCTACTCGGTAAAGTCCATAAAAAATAAATAGTATATCTTACCGAACAGTTTATATTTGTTAAGATTATTTATGGCATACATCTTGGTGAAATTGGGACTGTAAGATAATTGAAGGTATTATATTTGAGAGATAAGTTTTTGGTTGAATCTTTTGGTATAACTGTTAAAGCCACTGATTCACCCCCCCTCTCAGTTATTCTAACAAGTAAGGTTCTTGGAGATACCACCAAAAACATTATCATTTCTTAATTTCCATATATTCCACATAATTAAGGTGGAAAGAAGATCAAAGAAATTGTTAAAATATTGCTTCAAACCTTTAATGTGACTAGAGATGATTTCCAAAATAGTGGCCTCAAAGTGTTGAGGGAGTTTGAATAACTTCTAGATCTCAAGAGAAAAGGGAAAACTAAAGAAGACATGAATGATGGTAGGGAGATTGTAGAAGGAGTAGAGACTGGGTTCACCACTAGGAATCCTGAGAGGAAACCTGTGCAAAAGAAGACGCCAAAGGAAGCACTAGAGTTTAGGCTCAGCAAGGGAGGACCAGAGGTTACAAAAGATTTTGGACCACTCCTCAAGTTCAAGGTTATTCCAACAGGAGTTCATGTGAGGTAAAATGGATCAGTCCTTAGTAAGGAGCCCATACAGTTTCTTGGAGTTAGTTTTGGGAAGCAGGGTTCCATCAACCCATCTGAACTGGAGGTGACAATCACTATCAACATAGCATTCTTTAGGAAGGAAGAGATCTCTACAAGCATCTCTTATAACAAAATAATTTCTAAAATATGAATTAGGTAGGGAAATTATATTTTTCAACTCTTCCCAATCTAAGAGTAAATCATTATGAATAATGTTTGCCAAGCAAGAGATACCTTTATCATTCCACTTCCTAGCTAAACAGTAAACACCCTTGAAGCAGTGCTAGAGGCTTCCCTCTAATTTTGAGGTTCCACCAAATAGACATGTTACCACATATTTTATCATGATAGTGGATAACCTTATTATTTGTTATAAGTTGCCTGACAGAGTTCAATGCTTTCCAGATTGATTTAAAAACTGCAGAACCTTGGACATTAAACTCAATCTCTCATGCAATAATATCATTCATTATCAAGTTGTTCCAATTCCTTTCTTTATTGGGATATCCCCTCAAAATATTGTTTCTGATCATAGCTTTCCATGGATCATATCCCTCCAATGCTTTCGTGATCTACTTAGTTTCCAGAGAGACCCCTTGTATTCTGAGATCTTTAAGCTGCAACCTTCCTATTTCTTACTTATAGTACACCATTCCCATTTCACGACATGCCTTTTTTTTTTCCTCTGCCATCAGACCATAAATAATCCCTGATGATTTTTTGGAGGTGGATAAACTAGTAGTGGAAAAAAATCCAAGCCGAGGAGTAATAAATTGAATAGGAAGACAAGATTTTTTGGCACACCTGAACTCTTCCAGCCATGGAGAGGTACCGAGTATCCCACTTTCCTAATTTCTTTTCCACTCTATTCTTGACTCATTCCCACATATATTTTAAATTTGGGTTAATCAAGAATGGAATGCCAAGATATTTGACATGGTAGTTTGGTCCTTCCCATCTAAGGTTCCAACAAGAAAGCCAGCAGGGGGGCTCCTCTGTCCATCCTAGAAAATGGATTTTTCCAATGAGATCTTGCTCCTTGAGGTTGTGCACAATAAATTGATCTTACCCATAAAGAAGGTTATATTCTCTTCCTCTAGCCTTAATAATAAGGTTGTATCATATGCAAATTGTATGTTGGATATCTCCTTATCCTTAGGTATTTGGACACCCCTAACTCTTGGTAGTATTGAGTCATCTAAAATCAGATATCTAACTACTTCAAAAACTATCACAAAGAGAGTAGGGACTAGTGGGAATCCTTTCCTTATGGATCTGGTCAATTCAAAGCTTTCCGATCTCACACCATTCTTTTCCACCCTTGCTAGGGCTCCATTCATTAAATTTTGGACCATTTTAACAAAATCATTGGGTATGCCTAGTGCAGTCATCATCAGAAAGATGAAGTCCTATTCTATTATGTTATAAGCTTTCTCATAGTCAAGAAGTAACATACAAGTTTTTTGATTAGTTTATCTAGCCCATTCCAGGGCTTCTCAGCATGTCACCAGGTTTTCCAGTATGTATCTACCTTTCACAAACCCAATTTGGCTGTAGTCAACAATTTTGGGGAGCACATTTTTAAGTCTGATTACCAGGACTGACTAAGATCTTATATGAGATATTAATAGTGTGATAGGTCTCTAGTTCTTAATCAAGGACTTATTACCCTCTTTAGGGATGAGTTTAATAAGTCCACTATTAATATCTTCTCCAAAGGTCCCATGAATAAAGGCTTCTCTATAAACCTCCAAGAGGTCTTGGCCAATCCAGACTATATTCTTCTTGTAAAACTCTACAGGTAGTCCATCTAGCCTAGGGGCCTTATCAAGTGTCATCTGGGTTATGGTACCATTGATTTCTTCTAGGCTGATAGGCTTACTGAGTTGGATCGAATCCTCATCCCTAACCTTATTGGGAACAACTTGACTAATTTTGATCCTAGCCTCTGTCATCTCTGCTCCATTATTTTTAGAAGTAAAAAGTGCTTGGTAGAATTGCTTAAAGGTATGGAGAATACTTTGTTGATCATTTATTTTACTCCCCTCAACCCAAATCTCCTCAATTTTACCTCTGGCCTCTTTTTGTAGGAATAGTCCCAAGGGATAACTGAGAGGGGGGGTGAATCAGTTATTAGCTAGTTTAATTCCTTTCTTCAATTAATTACAGAATAACATTAAGAATTAACACATTCATATAATACAAGATAGAACACAACAATTCTGGTTACGGGGAAACCAAATAGGTAAAAACCCCGGTGGGAATTAGCACCACAAAGAACTGTACTTGAGTATAATTATCCCTGTTAGAAGATCTTGCAACCCTATTAGGAGTTGTTCTTTACAATTCAATAAGTACAGTGACCTGGTTAAGGGTCTGACCCTGTTAGGGGTGTTTTAAAAATAACCCTGTTAGGGGTGAGGACTCACTGTCCAAAAATATCACTGCTAAAATGATGAAGGCTACAACCTTTAGTAAAACAGATATGCACTATATCTGATAATTGAACTGTTTGAGTAGACCTACTGTCTTGATCATTTCCAAAACAACGGACATTTTGTTCTGTACTTTTTCTATCTCTTTTCTTCTCATTCACACTTAGCGTTCACCAAATGAACTACTATAAGTATCCCAAAAGATGTGATCTTAGTCAGATTTAGGAGTCCCTTCAATACTTCTTTTGTCAGCCAAATCAAGCATGCAACCTAATTAGAATCACGTAACCCAAACTGAATAGATGCGACGCTTCACATAGTCGGCTCTACCAAACTGACTCAATTATCCCGCTTCTATTAGAACACGTTTAGTGCCTTTATATAATTAACTTTAACTCATAACTAAACATGAATACAAACATGCATATCCCAAAGATAGGCGCAACTCAAGAAATAATTTAATTACGTCATCTCTTTACAAATAATCTTCAGTCACTATAACTGTCAAAATAGACTAACATAACTCAATTGAAACTGCATATCTGACTCTGCGTGAATGCACATAGCAACCAAAACATGTGTACACCATGGAAATAAACACACAAGGCTCCAAAACATATGCATTGATAATTGCTTATAGGACACTGCTGTATATTATATGTTGTCATCAATGACAAACATACAATCAACAATTTTCATAGAAGCAAATCTCCAACAATCTCCCCCTTTGACATTGATGGAAACATATGATATGAAGAACACCATCAACCCAAAGTATCCTTCTTCTTTTTACAATCTTCTCAATATCCCCATCAAGGGTTCCTGTTAACTGCTGCTGCTCTTCTGACTGTGTTTTTATTTTCATGATTATATGCTCCCCCAACGTATATTCTCCCCCTTACTAATATTCCCCCTTTGATATCAATGGAAAAGGGTGCCAAACACTATTAAGCATAGATACTACTCCATAAGTAGAGTAGTCAACCATTCATCAGTCACCAAGAACGGATGTGCTTTCTGCAAATTCTAATCAGACTCAGGAAAGGGAATTACTCCTAGCTTCTCCCTGAGATAATCAAAAGTATCTTTTGATAAAGGCTTTGTAAAAATATCTGCTAATTGTTCTTTAGTGCTTACATAATCCAGCTTAAATTCTTTGTCTACAACTTTTTCTCTTAGAAAGTGATTTTTGATCTCAATGTGTTTTGTTTTTGTGTGCATCATAGGGTTCTTTGACATATTGATAGTGCTAGTGTTATCATAGTGAATAACAATAGGATAATCAATCTGAATACCAAAGTCTTTAATCATCTGTTTGATCCAAGCCATTGTTGAACAATTCAGTGCTACTGCAACATACTCAGCTTCTACTGTTGACTGAGAGATACAATTTTGCTTCTTGCTTGTCCAAGTAACCAACCTGTCTCCAAGAAATACTGCTCCTCCTGAGGTACTCTTCTTGTCATCAACGCAACCTGCCCAATCTGCATCTGTATACACATGAAGTTGTATGTTCTCTGAGTTAGGATACCATAAACCATAGTCTATAGTCCCCTTTAAGTATTTGAATATTATTTTTATTTCTAGTAGGTGATTTTTTTTAGGTTCAGCTATAAATCTTCCAACAATGCCAACTACATTGGAAATATCTGGTCTAGATTGAGTAAGATATATGAGTTTTCCAATCATAGACTTGTATAGTGTCTTGTCAACTACTATGGAATCATCATCTTTAGAAATCTTGCTTCCTATTATCATTGGGGTGCTTACTAGTTTGCAATCTTCCATTTTAAAAGTCTTCAATATCTCCTTCACATACTTAGACTGATTTATAAATATGCCTTTGTCTGTTTGTTTTACATTCAATCCCAAAAAATATTTGATAGGTCCAATCATGCTCATTTCAAATTCACTTTGCATCTGTTTGGAAAATTCTTCACTAAGCTTGTCATTACCTCCAAAGATAATGTCATCAACAAAAATAGCAACAAGTAGTAATCCTTCATCTATCTCTCTTATGAATAAGTTACAATCTACTGCTCCTTTTCTGAATCCTATCTTGGTTAAGTAACCATCAAGTCTCTCATACCATGATCTTGGGGGATGTTTAAGTCCATAAAGTGCTTTCTTTAGTCTGCATACCATGTCTGGTTTGTCTGATAGATTAAATCCTTCAGGTTGTTCTATGTAAACTTCTTCCTTCAAGTCACCGTTCATAAAAAATGACTTGACATCCATTTGATATACTTTGAAGTTCTTGAATGTTGCATAGGCAAGAAACAACTTGATATCGTCCAGTCTTCTCACAGGGGAAAATGTATTAGTGTAATATATTCCTTCTCTCTGTGCATATTCTTTACATACCAGTCTTGCTTTGTTTCTTACCACTGTGCCTTCTTCATTCATCTTATTCTTGAATATCCACTTTGTTCCAATCACATTCTTGTCATGAGGTCTAGGGACCAGTTCCCATGTATCATTCTTGATTATCTAATCCAATTATTCTTGCATAGCACTTTTCCAATCTGAATCATTGCATGCATCTTCAACACTTAAGGGTTCAATCTGAGAAAGTAAGCATACCTCTTCATCAACGCTTGAACCTTTTTCTCTGGATCTTGTCAATACTTTAGCGCTCTGATCTCCAATGATGTCTTCCTTAGAGTGGTATTTAGATGTTTATTTTGAGCTTTTAGGAGTGACACTCTCATCTGTAATATGTGATTCTTCTTGACTTGGTTCAATATTGTTGCATGAAACATCAATAAAATCAAACATTTCTTCAATAACTGTGTCCTTACTGATAGGTTTGGGTTCATCTTCAATCATGGGAGCATATTCATAGTATCTTTCTTGAATCATAAACTTCTCATCAATCTTTACATGAGTACTTTCAGTGATCTTCTTCAATCTTAGATTAAAACATCTATAGGATTTTCTTTTAGTAGAGTAACCAAGAAAAATACCTTCATCACTTCTAGCATCAAACTTGCCAATACTATCATCACTCTTGATGTAGCACTTTCTTCCAAATATTTTGAAGTATTTTAGAGTGAGTACATTACCAAACCAAAGTTCATAAGGTGTCTTGTTTGCGCCTGGTCTTAACTAGATTCTATTGATAGTGTAGACTGTTGTATTAACCACATCTCTCCAATAGGTATGGGAAACCTTTCCTTCAATCATGATCATGCGTGTTGCGTCGAGTATTATCATGTTCCTTCTTTCTGCAATCCCATTCTGCTGAGGGGCTCTAGGAGCACTTAACTATCTTTTGATTCCATGTTCTTTGTAGTACTCATAAAACTGGTCAGAGGTGAATTCTCCTCCTCTATCTAATCTCAGACATTTTATCTTCAATCCAAATTCATTTTCAACCTTAGCTTTGAATACTTTGAACTTCTCAAAATCTTTAGATTTGTCTTTTAAGAACACAACCCACATCATTCTTTAGAATTCATCAACAAACAAAATGAAATACCTCTCGCCATAGTATGATCTTGTTTGAGTTGGTCCACATAGGTCTGTATGTATCAGATCTAATTTGTTCTTTGTTGAGTTCTGTTTGCTTCTGAATGAGGACCTTACATGATTCCCCATCACACATTACTTGCACATAGTATCAATTGGTCTTACAATACTTGGAAGGTCTCTTACTGCCTTTACATTACTTATCTTTACTATGTTGTCAAAATTGATATGACAAAGTCTCTTGTGCCATAGCCAACTGCCATCCACTTTTGCAACAAAAAAACTTACTTCAGAGTTGAGCTGAAAGACATTAACTTTGGTCTTTGAGCCTGATGCAATCATGTCTCCTTCTTTCTTGTTAATGATGCACTTGTTGTCTTTGAATTCCAACTGATATCCTTTATCAAGTAATTGTCCAACACTTAGAAGGTTGTGATGTAAACCATCAACATAAAGAACATCATCTATTTTGTTCTTTCCATCTAAGGTAATAGAACCTATGCCTATGATAGGTTTGGGAGTGTTATCTCCAAATCTAACCATGCCACCTTTGTACTTATCTAGATGTACAAATTTGTCTTTGTCACCTGTCATGTGATGTGAACACCCGCTGTCTATGATCTAGTTTGTTCTGATGTCTGCTTTGGAAAATAATGCTAACTCTTGTGCTTCTTTTTCATCTTCAATGTCCATCTTCTCAAGGATTTTCTCAATGTCTTTAATGGCAACAAATCATATTTCATCTTCTCCTGAATCATCATCAGTTACACCATCTTCAACATGATAGCATTCCTTAGTGTACTTGGGTTTGTAATCTGATCTGAACTTCTTGACTCTTGCAGGAAACTTGGATGCAAAGTGGCCAACTTTGTTGCATGAAAATCATTTGAATGGTAGCTGTCCTTCATATTTCCCTTTACATTTTATTTCCTTTTTGGAAATCATAGCAATGATTTCTTCTAGTTCAGTGTCAACTTCTTCCTTCTCATTTGAGCTTCTTAAAGATTTCTTACCATGGACTGAGGCTTTGAAAGTTGTTTCCACTTTAGGTTCCATCTTCAATCTTGATATCTCAAATGCAGATATTTTGTTGATCAGGGTTTCTCTTTTGAAGTCTTTTGAGAATTGCATGGTTTCATCCAAGATGTTAATCTTGCTTTCATAATCTACTATCAATGCGATCATCAGTTTGTCCATTATGTCATCCTCTGAAATTTCTCCACCATTGTTCCTGATACCTGATACTGCTTCCTTAATCCTTTGATTGTAAGCTCTGATGTTCTCTTCAGGTAGCATCTCTAAATTATTGTATCTTTTCTTCCATGTCTTTCTACGCGCATTCTTTTCTTGGATGTCTCCTTCAAACATATCTTCTAAGT
>MU224889.1:1450270-1467779 GCA_018584345.1 Thuja plicata
AACCCTATTAGGAGTTGTTCTTTACAATGCAATAAGTACAGTGACCTGGTTAAGGGTCTGACCCTGTTAGGAGTCTTTTACAAATAACCCTGTTAGGGGTGAGGACTCACTGTCCAAAAATCTCACTACTAAAATGATGAAGGCTGCAACCTTTAGCAAAACAGATATGCACTATATCTGATAATTGAACTATTTGAGTAGACTTGCTATCTTGATTAGTTCTAGTGTATTGTATGCTTTCACTTCTTCTTCACATAGATCTTTTCTTGATGAATGAAATGTATTTAATGTCCCAAAACAACAAACATTATGTTCTATACTTTTTCTGTCTCTTTTCTTCTCATTCACACTTAGTGTTCACCAAATGAACTACTATAAGTATCTTCCCAAAAGATGTGATCTTAGTCAGCTTTAGGAGTCCCTTCAATACTTCTTTTTTCAGCCAAATCAAGCACAAAACCTGATTAGAATCACGCAACCCAAACTGAATAGACGCGACGCTTCACATAGTCGGCTCTACCAAATTGACTCAATTATCTCAATTCTGTTAGAACACATTTATCACCTTTAGATAATTAACTTTAACTCATAACTAAAAATGAATAAAAATATGCATATCCCAAAGATAGGCTCAACTCAAGAAACAAGGTAATTACATCAGCTCTTCATACATAATCTTCAGTCACCGTAACTGTCAAAATAGACTAACATAACTCAACTGAAACTACATATTTGAATCTACATGAATGCAAATAGAAACCAGAACATGTGTACACCATGGTAATAAACACGCAAGGCTCCAAAACATATGTACTGATAATTGCTTACAGGACACTATTGTATGTTATATGTTGTCATCAATGACAAACATACAATCAACAATTTTCACAGAAGCAAATCTCCAACACTTTTTGTTTAAGAAGGTTGAAAAATAATTTTGATCTTCTATCACCATGCTCCAACCAATGACTTCTAGATCTTATCTTGATGGCTTTGAGCTTGTCATTTTGTATCTTCTTGAGTTCATCTTTAGTACTAACCAGTTTCAAAGTGGCTTCTTCTGAGGAGGGGTTCTTTTACAGTTCATATTCTGCCCTAGATAGTTCTTCCTGAAGTGAACCTTCTACTCATCTATCATCTCTTTCTCTCTTACCCCTAGCAGTTTGGAATAGATTTTTCCAACTTGCAATATTTTTGGGTCCATCTATCTTTAGCATTGTTATGTTTAACCACAAAATCATCGTACCATTTATCATAAAAATGGCATTACCAATACCTGGCTCATCCAAAAGGGAGGTATTGAAACAAAAGGTATTATTCCCAGGGCACCTTTTAGTGGTAGATCCAGAGAAGAGGACTCTAACAGTGATGGGGTGGTGGTCTGACAATGTATATGGGATAACTCGGACAACCCTACCAACCTAATATTTCTAACATTTAAAGAACTCATGATTAAAGTAAAATTTGTCCAATCTAGAGTAAATCCTTTTACTAGCTTGCTGGAAGTTACACTAGGTGTACCAAATGTATTTGTGATCATCTTTACATCCACTGAGTGGTTCAATAATCTTGTGATTGCCTAACAACCTATTCTAGAAGAAATAATCACTGCCCTTCCACTCCAATTTATTACCCCCATCTTGTCTTGAGTGTTAACTACCATATTGAAATCTCCTCCCAAAATCCAAGGGATTTTCTCTAACTTGAATAGCCATTTCCATAATTTTGTTCTTTCTCTAGAATCATTGGAGGCATAAACTGAACATACTCCAAACTTTTTCTTATGGTATTCAAGGATAATCCACATTGCTCTATTGCATGGTGAAGTGCCCCAATTCAAAACAAGTTTGGCCCAGTAGGGACTTAATAAAATGGAAATTCCTCCTTTTCCCCTGCTATGTGAGGTGGAGAAGGAAGTAGCTTCTCTCCAGATATATTTTAGAGAGATATCTAGTATAAATTTAATTTCTTTAACTTCTTGAAGCATAAAAAAATCAAATCCCTTATTAACTCTCTTGAATCTCTTAACTATATAATTTTTGTCAGAGGACTCTAGTCCTCTGACATTCCAAGAGGCAATTTTCAAATCCATAAAACTCATGAAGGGGATCCTAAACTATTCCTAAAGGCTGAGTAGCATTTAGGAAGTTAATTTCTTTGTGTACTCTTGGAATCTTTCTTATTTCCAGATCCTACAGATCTTCCTCTTTTCCTCTTACCTTCCTTGGGACCAGAGCTATCACCTTCCACCATAGGGATGTCTACTCTAGATGGATAGTCTGTAACCCTGGGTTTCCTTTTGATTTTAATAAACTTGAGAACTTCTTCCAAAGGACTCTCCACAAAAGACACTATGGCCCAGTCTTTGTTAGCACCATTTTTACTAAAAACATCTCTGAGGGTAGACCCTTGTTGACACCATCCACACTAGAGGGGTAGAAAGGAGGGTTTGATTAGAAGGAGCAGAGAGAGGACATGTAGAGGGGTGGTCAAGGGGGTTAGCTGGAATGACCAATAGATCATATTCATAGAGTGAACTCTTAATTGAAGGATCAATACCAGTCATCTAGGTCTATCCATCTGTAGTATCCATATCAACTTGATCACACTCCATGGCCCTAGACTTACCTTCTTCTAAAATCCTTCTATCTAATCCTCCCTTGTTATCCATTCTATTTTGGATGAGGTTACCAAGAGGGGAAGGTTGGTCAACTAGCTTCTCATTAACATTGTCTCTCCTTCTCTTGAAGGGACCATCAATCCTTTTAATCCTGTCCATGGCCAATTGCTGGGCATTTTTGGATTGTCTTCTATTTTTATTCTTAGGAATTGTAGGAATTCTATCCCCATTTCCTATACAATCTGAGCTTCCTTGCAAATCAAGGGCAACTCTTTCTATTTTTATTCTTAGGAATTGTAGGAATCCTATCCCCTTCCATAATAGAATTATGGAAATGGCTAATCCAGTTAGAGGAAATCCCTTGGATTTTAGGAGGAGATCTCTAGGAACTTTGGTAGACATCGATCTGGATATTGCCAATAGTGATTTATTTCATTATTCAAGGATGAAGATTGTTGTTGTAAGGAAAATTCCTAGGAAAATATCACTAAAAATTGAATTGGATTCAACCAATTGAGGTAGAAGAGGAAAAATTTGACTGTCTTCGTTGTAGGAAAAGGAACCACTCAACAAATGAGTGCAGGTTGCCCCAGAAAAACTTAGAAATTTGGATCCCTAAGGATTCACAAGGGAAAATGTTGGAGGAGAAAGAAAATTTTCCAAGAAAGGAAGCCCAAATAATTCCACCCTAGGTGACAATTCATCTGGTTTATGGAATTACCTCGGTGATAGAAGAATTAGGGACCATCAATGAGGATGAACAGATCGCTTCCATGGATTTGAATTCAAAAAAGGGAGGGGATTCAAAGAATGAAATTGAAGAAGGAGAATTGGGATTAGGTGATGCAAGATGCATAAATCAAGTTGCCTTGAACCTTTTGGGGAGTGGCAAGAAGAAAAAAGGAAGAAGGACCAATAAACAAAGGAGAGAAGTTACAGCTACAAAATCGGGCCTCCCAAGTGTGACAAAGTTCTTTCAAAGGAAAAATACCAAGGGAGATGCCTCCCTTGGGATACAATGAAAGTATATACATTGAATGTCAGGGGCCTAGTGGTTCCTGAAAAATGATGGATGGTGAAGCACCATCTAACTAAGTATACTCGAAGATCCGAAATCTGGCATTGTGGGATATTTTGGAGACACTTCTCTGTCACCCAGTTTTATCATGATGTTTTTTTTTAATATTTGAATCAAACCTTGATTGCATATTTAATTTGGTTGATCTTTCCTATCAAATAAGGAAAAATATAACGGTTTGCGAGAGGCATTTGTGAAATTACATTATTTCACTGATGAGTTGATGACTTGGGAGGCATCTTATGAGAGTTTTGATGGTTTTTGCAATATGGTTTGATTGTCCATTCATCTTAGAACACTTCATTTATTAATAGGAAAGGGTGCATTGGTTTCACTTTGGAGTCACAAAAGGCTGGTATTGGCCCTTTATCACTTGTAATCGTGCTAGAAATCAACTTTGACTGTAGGGCTATATTCATATTATAATATTGAAAATGATTATTTGGCTGGGTCATGTATGTTATATGTGATGGGATAAACCATAACTTGGGTCATTCCTTCCTAGAGTGCTTCTATTTGTCAACCTGATTGTTTACAGGTTGGTATTTGTATTCTGACTGTTTGAGAGCAATGTCAGGTGGTTTTCTTCACCTGGTTCTTTCCTCCTGCCCCTCTTTTGAACCAGGTTTGTAATTTGTAATTTTTTATATATCTATATAATTCTTCGGCTAGGACCTTTTACTGATAAAAATAAAACAAAATAATTTCACTTTTTTATACACAATTTTAATGTCACTTTTTTTTAAAATTTATTTATTTAATTCTAGTTTTGGTTTATGTCCATTTTTAGGTTTTTTCAATTGATGTTTGGGATCACATCCAGTGATCTACCATAAAAAAAGAAAAAAATGATAATGAAATAACAATTAAATAAAAATATTAAAAAAATAATATTAACATCTAACAAAACTAAGAAAAAAGTGAAAGATAAGAAAATCCAAATAAACAATCTAAAAGAAAAAAAAGGGGAGTGAAAACAAGAAAGATGAGAAGAGCAAAAAGGTAGAAGGATGGTAAATAATAAGAAGAGTAGAGTAAAAAATAGGTAAGAGAAAAAAAACAAAAAAACAAAAAAACAAACACCTATTCAAAAACTAAAAAATAAATAAAACCCATTAGCTATAGAAATCAATAATATTAAATAAATTAATAACGAAATAGATGAAAGAATACTAAACACAAATAAATCTTAAAAAAATCTAAACTAAAATTAAAATTAAAAAATAAACATAAAAAGAGAAAAAAAAAGTGACATTATTAAAAAAAACTATGTGTGTATATATGTGAATGTAATTTAAATTTAAATTAAGATAGATTAAAAATTTAAATATTACAAATAATTTAATTACATTAGATATTTAGTTATTTACAATACTATTTTTTAATTACATTTAAATATTTAGTTAACTAAATAATAATATGTTGAACTTTTATTATATTATATTAGATATTTAATTTAATAATAATATATAATATTTATTTAGTTTATAAATTTTAAATAATATTTTATTAAATTTAAAGAAAATATATAATTTATTAATACTATCAATCTTTTTAATATTGTTACAATCGTTATATTGAAAAGTTGCAATCCTTATATTTATAAAATGTGGCTACAATACCTATTTCAACTGTACTTTAAATTTTTAATTCATTTTTATTTTTCTTTTTAATCATTACAGATAAGAATTCTCAAAATTAAGAAGTTCGTATAATCTTACTTTAGGTAAATTATGGGCACGTGATCTCCGGTGCAAATAATTTGCACCATAGCCAGTGCCACAAGTATTGGTCTCACTTTTTTTGCGGGTCTTTTGGGATAACTTGGCAAAACTTTTATGTTGATGTGACATCATATATGATTATGTGGCATTGGAACCTTAGTTATAAGTAGGGGACTTAAAAAATTGGGAGTGATTTAAAATTTCCACATAAAGTTTTTGAGAAGCATGAAGTTAGGGTTCTCAACTATTGAGACATCTCCCTTAGTGATAAATATAACTTTGAAGTCGCAACTACTTATACTATTTAAAACATTGGACTTCAAATCAATATATATTATCACAACTATTAATATTGGATCATCTTATCTACTCCACCTTTACTCTTTGTTCTTCATTTTTCTTTTGAGTAAGGAAAAAATTCAAAGCTTGTTGTTTGAAGAATTGATTAAGTTTTTTCTAAATAATTGACTGAGAAATTTGATTAATTTTTTTAATTTTTTTAATTTATTGCTAAATTTTAAAGCATAAACATTCAACTAAATTAATTTCTTTGAATAAATATCTATATATTTGACAAGGTCCCTCTTTATAATAAAGCTTTCAAATCAGCATCATTAAATATGATACCATAACAATAATTTTTAATTGACATGTCTAAAACAAATCTTAAAAAAGGGTGGTCATGTCTTATTAGTGTGTCAATATGACATTCAAGATAGTATACTTTTACATCTAAGAAATGCATTTCATTTGTTATGAGTACTAATGATTGACACTAACAACTTTAAAGTCACAATTACTATTAGTGTATATTTAAAATATTAGACAATAAGTCAATGACATTGGATCCTCTCCCTTACATCACTTATACTCTTTCTTCTTTTTTCTTTTGAATGAGACGAAAATTGAAAGCTTGTTGTTTAAAGAATTAGATAAGTTTTTTTCAAAATAATTGACTTAAAAATTAGTTAAGTTTTTTATTTAAAAAAAAAAAAATTTCTAAAACTTGAAACATATTCAATTCTACTAAAATTAACTTCTTTGAATTTATTATAAAATCTAACAAATAAGGTAACACTTAATCTATTATAAGATATATCAAACAAGGTAACAATTATAATATTTAACATCTATATGAACTTTAAATATAAAAAATAAATCTATTATTAATATATTAATATTTCAAAAATTAAAATATTTTAGGGTTTGTTAATGGGTAGGGTTGGGTTGATCTAACAACTCAGAGTAACCTAAAAGTGATGTGGGAGCTTTCAGAGGTGGGGTGGATAATCTCTTGATCGATGGGATGAATAATGATATTAAGGTATAGATCGCCCTTCAAGCTATTCCGATGGCAAAAAATTTAAATGTTTCAAAACTTCATTTAGAAGGGGACTCGGTAATTATTGTAAAAGACATAGTTAAAGGGGAAATAAGTGTGTGGCATTTAAATAAATATATCACATAGATTAATTTCCTCATTGACACAATTGAGGAATTTAAAATTATCCCATATAAAGAGTGGTGGAAACAAAGGGCAGTGACTAATCTCCATGTAAAATGCACCAAAGACAAAAAAAGAAAATCAAATTTGTTTTTCCCAGATTCACGAAAACACACTATTTTTTTTTGCATTTTTTTTGTTGTTTTCCACTACAAAATATGCAGAGCATGAAGAACAAATGCTGGAAATTTCATGAAAATCCATTGTATTTTCCATTTTTTGAAATTTGGTCAACGATGCATTTTGCATGGATAATAGTCATGTCCGAAACAAAGTGGTATATATGCTATCAAGCATGAGGATTTTATTAAAAGAGGTGGCAAATGCAGGGTTGATATTTTCAATTTATGAAACATTAATGAAGATGCATTGGCACTGGATGCGATGTACAATGACAACACTCAGTGAAATCATTAATTGAAATAGTCACTTTCCACATGCTTCAAAGGCATGATTAATATCCCTGGGTTGTTTTGGGATCCATTGCATTTGGTGGTATGTGAATTAGGGAGTGTAGAGCCAAAGGAAATGGAGGCAAAGTTCACACTCATTTGAGTTAAAAAACAATAGTGCTTCATAGGGAAGATAAAGATGAAATAGCTGAAGAACATTTTTTGAATTTGATGATCTTGAATTTTGGAAAATTATTGATGTTACTTTGGGAGAGGCTTTCATGAAGACGAAGAATAGGTTTCGCTCCAATATCGACATTATTTCTGTCAACCTGGTCTTGGCATTGGAGCTTGGTTCAAGAGCAGAGGTAGAGCATGTGATGAGAGAGAGTAAAAAATACTTTTAAAAAATTGCTTAGTTTTTCAAACCTCCAACAATGAAGTGGAAAAGAAAAAATCCATATGTTTTGTTTAAATATTATAATGATTAAATTTAATATTTCATATAATTTTTCATTACTTATTTATATATTATATATAACTGTATTAAATAGACATACAATATCTTCATTAGTCAAATTTGTAGTACATTTTATATAAATCAATCATTTTCATCACCAACAAACTAATGTAAAGTAAATTTCACTTATTTTTAATATAAGATTATTAAGATTATTTGTAATGATTATCAATAATCTCATTTAACATTTATTTATAAAGATCTCTTTACTATTATTTACTTAATTAGTATCAAGTGACATACAATTTCATGAAGGTTCACCCAAAGATTGGTGCTTTTGGTAGTGCAAATTATAAAAAATAAATAATAAAATTTCATAATTATTTTATAATATAATGTGATAATTTTGAAAAATTACATATTTTTTATTTTTTATTTATATTTATTTGATTGTTTGTTTAATATGGAACATTGTTATTTATTTCACTCTTTTTTAAATTTATTAAATCATAAAATTTATAGTATAATTAAATCATTTCATCTTAAAAGACTTAGCCATTCAATTCTTATATCTTTAAATCATATCATCTTAAAAGGCTTAGCCATTCAATTCTTATATCTTTATACATTTTTAGATCTTTATTTATTTATGGACAAATTTCTATTATATTACTTTATAAAAGAAATATTTACATTATACTCATAAATAAGTTGGTGCAATATGTGTATGTATAAATCATACCTTCATGAAATAAAGGTGCTATCTATCAATTCTATGGAAACAATACTACAATTTAATCTACTAATTGACAAATAAAGCATTTAGCATCTCATAGATCTCTAACTAAGCTTTGCTAATAGAGCTCTCAGCCATAATCTCTATTAGTGACAATCCTAGAATGAGAAATTGATAAAGATAATGCCTAACTAGCTCTCAATTCTCTCAATTTCTATGCTATTTGATTCAAATGCTCTCCAAAATGCTCTCGATTATGCTAAATTTCTATGATATGCTCTCAATTGCTCTAAATTTGCTATGAAATGTCTATAATAAGGATGCTTTGCATTCAAATTTTCCAGGATCCTTCATGCTCTCAAAATGACTTCTATTTATAGGATTTTCCCAAGTGTAGGGGGTACTTGATCATGGTTAAGCCATGGTTGAGTGAGAGGCTTTGAGATGGTTTCAAATGGGGGGAAAATTTAAATGCTTGTCTCAAAGGTTTGGACAAAGAGACAAATTTGAGTGATTGAGATTCAAAGTTCAAAATGAGTGATTAAGATTGTCACTTAGGAGTGATCCATGTGCTTTGTGTTCTTAATTCTCATTGGTTTCTCAAATTCATGTTGAAGAATATTAAGATTTATTAAATTCAATCAATTAATTAAATTAGCCATGTAGGGGAATAGGTTGGATTTGATTTTTGATTTAAACTATATAATTAATTGATTAAAATCAATTATATAGTTATATTAATCCCTGTAGGCTTATATTTAATCATTTGATCTCATTATTTATTTGATCCTTTGATTTTAAGTGATTTTTTTCCAATTTGATTGATAAATGTCCATTTGAAATTTCATTTGATCCATTTTGGTGAAATTTAGAGCATTTGGTTGATATTTGCAGATTTGCTTGATTAGAGGACACCTGCCCAGTTTTAGGTGTCTACAAATGCCCCTCTTTGAATTGATGTGCAAAACACATTGATTCAAAGAAAATTGCATGTCCTGATCACTGATTCGATGCTTGATTGATCGATTGATACAAAAACCTGATTGACTGATAACTTGATTTGATAGATTGGTTTGAAATTTTGATTTGAAATCCCTGATCTGATTGATTGATGACCTGATGCGATGATTGATAAACTGATTTGAAACTATGATCTAATAGATTGATAACCTGATTTGATTGATTTGAAACCCTGAATTTATAACATGATTTGATGATTTGAAACCCTGATTTGAAACTCTGATTTGATTATATGCAGAATGCCCCACTAATAATTTTTGAAATTTCAATGCCCCAGATTTTGATTGATGTTTAATGTAGATCTGATTAATGATAGGATGTTTCCCTTGATGATGAAAAATAAACTTTGATATGAATCCTTGATTTGAATCTTTGATGTGGATATGATGCCCCCTCGAGAAATGAATCGAAATGATGGTTGGATGATTTGGTTGAGTTTGGGAAATTGAGATTCATTTCTTGATAAAATCAATTGGAAAATGCCCCGGTCATGAGAGAATTTGATAATTTCTAAAATGTTCTTGATGTGTTAGTGATGATTGGATATCACTTGATGTCAGACAGAATCACTTGGTTGATGTTGTATTGATGTCAATCGGATAGGATAGGTAGGTTGATGGATTGATTGGATAAACTGATAATTTTCTCTCAAGATCTAGAGAGACAAACAAATGGATTAATTGGATAAACTGATAATTCGCTCTCAAGATCTAGAGAAATGAACAAATGGATTGATTTTCCTTCCTCAAGATCTAGAGTTAGGAAATTTGATACGCTCAAGATGACCAAATGGATGATAGGATAAATGATTTACTTGAAATGATCAATTGGATGATTTGACTGATTGACATTCGATTTGATTAAATTTGATGGGATGATTAATAGGGGGAGGCTGATAGATAGGGTCATTTGATATGATTAAAGCGTAGATGTAGGTATAGGTAATGAAGAGAATTAAGTTGCCCCTAGATGATCAGATGGTGAGGTTTGAAGGAATTATATTTTTCCATTAGTATATACAAGGAAAAACATGATCTACACCATCAGTTTACACTACACTAACATACAGGGCACAACACTACCTGACGCCAAGGTTACCCGATACTGCCAAATTCAAAGCATCCTGACAAACACTATTCAGTGTTACCCGATGACAAAAAGGATAAAAGAACCTGGCGAGTAACAATAGTGCAACCTGACAAAACAACAAAGAGAGGAACCCAACAGATGAAGGGAACCTAACTACTAGTTTGACAAAGGAATGCCGATAGACTTTCAGTTCAACCCGATGACCAAGAACCGACAGTCAGTTACATCCCGCAAAAAGTGGATCTAACTTTGCACGCTAGATAATACATTGACGTTGTATATTTAGCTTCTTGATTTGTTTTAAATCCATTATGTAGTGAGGAAGAAATGTAATTATTATTGTTTTAATCAGTCTAATTGTTTTAAAACGTGCAAACTAAAGGATCAAGGTCAAGTTGTAAACCTTGGATCAAGAGTTAACATTGTAATGCGTGATTCTAGAATAGGTCAAATACCTATATAAATAGATGCTCAATCTATTGTGAACATGTTGTTCAATGATGATTGTAGCCACTAAGAGAATCTAAGGATCACACAAGAGAATTCATGCAGAAGGACAGAAAAGGATCAAATTAGTTTCAAGAATAGAACACAGGCTACCAACAAGCAGAGAAAATGTATTAATCAATCATGATAGGTGATATTCATATTATGAGAGCTTTAATGGATCTTTGATTAGAAATTATAGATTGCATACAATCAAGTCAAACATATTGTACTCATTCTAACAACTGTAGTACACTTAAGAAATCCTTTCAAGAAAGGTGGACCTAACAGTCCTATTGTAAATTTCTTAACCGAGTGCACACTTCATTAGTGTTGCTAAAGCTCTTAACAGAGTAGATATTAACAGGTCTCCACTTTAATACTCTTAACAGGGTAGATCATCAGAAGTGATCAATTTTAAGCCTTTACCGACTCCCTTCCATTCTGCAGATAGTGAAGTTTTGTGGGTGCCATACCCACCGTAGCTTTTTCTTCCTAACAGGAGTTTTCTGCGATATCATATCTTGTGTTATGTGTTTATTATTTTCATGAATGTTTCTATGAATGTTGCAAACAATTAAATATTATGAATTAATATTACTTGCATAATAAAGAACATCAAAAATGGTCGGTAATACAATAAAGATTATTTACTAATGATGAAAGGTGAAAAGAGTTAAAAGTTTTAGAGGTACTAATTCACCCCTCCCCTCTCAATACTACTTCCCATTAATCCCAACAATTGGTATCAGAGCTAAGTCTCTTCTTGGAAAGCTTAAAGGCTTAAGAGCAAAGATCATACAATAGAGAAGTACAAACTTGATAAGAATATTGGGAACAAAAATCTTGAGATACAGATGTTCTATGAACAATATAAAGAAGCAAGAGTCAAGATGAGAGAGTTGTTGGATGAGAGAAAAGGTATGGAAAATTGGAGCAATGAAAAAGATTATCAAGAAGAAAAGATTCCAGATTTCTTTGAATCTTCAGGATCAAATACAAGTAATGCATCAGATACATCAAAAGAGAACATCACAAGTCCAAAGGAGATCAATCAACATCTGAAAGAACAAATAAAGATGTTGCAAATCGGTCAAGAGACCCAGATGGTAAGAATGATTGATGTGATGAGTTTTGCTAGACAAGATGAAACAAAAAGAACACTAGCTATTGATGACAAAAGGAAGATTACAGAGAGACTACAAGAAAAGGAGTTATAAATTCAAAGACATGCTGAGCATCACCATGAGATTACAAATCAGATTATTCTTATGAGTCAAGAAGCAAACAAAATGAATATAGAACTCATTGAAAGAGTACAGGCTATCAGTGAACTAAGAGAAGAAAATGAAAAACTAAAGCATGAGGTTAGAGTTCAGCAACAACATAATGAAATTATCAGAAAGGATGAAGAAAGCAATAAAATAATGGATGATTTTCTTGAAGCACAATGAAGAGTCAACAACAACAACGGTCTAGGCTTTACCAAAAATGAAGAATCATCAAATCAAGCCAATCCAAAGAATGTCTATGAAAATCCAAGACCAAGAAAGCTTACATGAAAACATTGTGGAAAGCAAGGCCACACATCAAATGTGTAAAAGGAAAAATGAAAGGTATTCCTAAATCTACATCTTCATTCATAGGATTCTGTTATAAATGTAACAAGAAAGGACATAAAGCATATGAATGTAAGTCTAAGATGGATCAACCAAAGAAGGAAACCTACATGGAAAAATATCGTCCTACATGCAAAATGAATGGGCATACAAGTCTTGATTGCTAGAAAAAGAAAAGGCAAGCATGGAAGCCTAAAGGTCAAGAAACTCCCTATCAACCAAAGAGAATCAGTAATCAATATGTATGGGACTACAGTACTTGGAAAAACTGTACAACATGTGGTAGATATGGGCACATTGCTACAAAATGCATGAGAGCACGGACCAAAAGGTCTAGAGGTTGGAAAAACCCTGGAGTGGCATGCTTACACTGTCATAAAGTTGGTCATCTCTTAAGAAAGACTAAAAAGACTGAATGACAGAGACAAGCACATATCCCAATGGAAACACCATTGAAGATATTCAGAGGGCTAGAGACAAAATATGGAGAAAAGCTTCAAGCAATGATGAAGCTAGACCAAGCAATGCAAATGGTGACACCCCATCCAATGGATCCGGTGACATCACCACCCCACTTAAAATGAACATGTAAGTATGGAAATGCACTACACCAAGTCATATTTTGCATCAGTTCCATTATACAAATTGATACATAGTAAAAATCTGCATAAATAAAGATGCATATTATGTTACTTGTTACAATTCTGAGAAGACAACCCCATCGGTAAACACATACAGAAAATCATCTGTGAATATAAAGGATGAGCTATCTACACTTACCAAGAATTATCAGTCAACACATAAAATGGCTAAGTTGCTAATGTAACCCGACACCCATCGGTAAGGAAGCAAAGTTCTAAAGTTGTCATGATAGAACACTGATATCCGTCGGTAAAATAAAAAACCTTAAAATCCATCCTGAGCATCCTGACAACACCGACGATGATTTTGAAAGTCTTCCCAATGAACTCCGTCTTCATGACCTGACGATTCATTGAGAATTTATGACAGACTTAGGGAAAAAGTCTATAAATACTCGATAGGAGCACTTCATTTTGCACCAACGATTTGAAGAGAAAAAATAGAGAGAAAACCAGAGCGATAAAAGAAGAGATAGCAGAACATCCTCGACTCGATCCAAGACACAAAAAATAGATCATTCACCAGTATCACAGATCGAAGCAAGTACCGAGGGCACCAAAGAACTCTGTCATTATTTTCAAGAAAGCCCTAAATTTGAAAAAATGATGGTAACCACTTCAAGAACTGCTAAGATAAAGAATGATAAGAAGAATGTGGTTAGGTTAATTAAGAACAACACCTGTGTAAAGCCCAAATATACCCAAAAATTGCATCGCAACTTGATGAAACTGGCGCATTCTCTAAGATTCCACCTAGGGTTTTGCTAATAGAGGACATAAGGTCCTATATTCACTGCAAGATCACTGAAATAGGTGATCTAGAGATGGATGAAGCTTACAAGAAGCTCTGTGATGCAGAAGGAAACCTAAAAGATGAACATAAGCATCTGCAAGTAAAGGGAATAACAAATGCCCTATATTTCCTGAGGGACTTCAAAACTGACTGGATTAGGTTGGTACTTAGCAGAATGCATGATTAGAAGCTATGGTTAGATCAACCTAAGAAAATCACTAAGTATGTCCTTCATGTTGTCACTGGTTATCTAATAACCGACAAGCCTAAGGCTCACAAGCATCCCTCTAGGAAGGAAGTTGGAAAGCTCAAAAAATCTGAATGGGATAATAGAGGTCTTAAAGTGAACACCATTACCAATGAGGAACTGAGGTTTGGTGCATGTGTGATTGGTTACAAGATCTTTCAGGCAAGCAGGATAAACAACATATCATCAAAATCAATAAGCACAACTTACAAGATAGTAACAAAAGGAATCCAGATGGATCTGTGTGAGATCCTGCTAAAGCAACTTGATGAGAACATGAACACAATAAGGTCTAAAAAGAATAACACATGTAAGTTCAACTCACTTATCATGTGTATATTTTTCTACTTTCAAGAATAATTTCCTTCAGTAGGAAAAGTGAAATAGGATACTACTAAGCCGGTGAAATTACAAATTAGTGAACTTATTAAGTCACTAGGAGATAACTTTGATTCAGTCATGACTACATACTTCCTTGAATTCAAGGAAAAGATGATGGAAAGAGTAAGGATCCTTGAGAAACTGATTGAAAAACATAGGGATGAGATATGTTTTATGGTGGATATAGGTTTCACCCACATAAAATTGGTTGTACCAAGGACAGCTTGGTTAGCCCCTCTTGATTATGAAGTCAACATAGATCAAGCAACCAATGCTATTGATGCATTGTTAAATGAGCTAATTGAAAGAAAAAAACCAAGGTTTGCTACTTATGAAGAGGCCAGGTCAAAGATAAAAAGAGGCCTAGAAATCAAAAAGACTATCAACAAGAAAAATAAGATGGTTAAGAATCTTAAAAAGATTCTATCTGTTAATGAGGAGGAACAAGAACAAACAGAGGAAATCGATGAATAGGGTACCATCGGTGAAGGGAAAGATGAGAAAAAATCAGACTCTAAGGAAACTGAGTCTTATACACTTCCACCTCCTACAAAGAAACATAGGAAAAGGAGCCAAATGGCTAAGACCGATACCACACCTCTTAAGAAAGGTCAAGTAAGGACCTATAAGAGGAAGTAGCCAACAAAGCAAACAAAGCAGCAAACATAGAAACAAACACCTACAAAGAGGAGGAAAAGAATGGTCAAGACTAAAGCTGACATTGAGGATTCTAAAGAGGATAAGCCTAATGTAAGTAAGAAAAGTTTTCATACTAGAATAATTGATGAAATTGCTGATTCTATTGCTGCAAATGGCACCATGTCTGATAGGAAAATTAGATAAGGGGATACACTTAAGCCAGAAGACCAAAAAAAATTACAAGAAGCAATCATCAAGGAAATGGTAAAATTCAAATATGTACCAGCTAAATTCATCAACCAAATACCTAAAGAGCTGGGTAATAGAATATCTCAACAATGGTCATATGCTCTACAAACTGAAAGAGAAGCAAGGGAGAGCTTACTTGTTACACTTATGCCTCCCAAATATAAGATAGAAGAAATCAAAGAGATAATAAGGAAACACTCAAGCAAATTTGTAGCCAAGATAAGAGCTTACAAAGTGCTAGAGGATAAATTCATAGAGCTAGACACAATGACCGAGACTAAATGGATACAACTCCTAGATCTTCCTACAGAGTCAACAAGTCATGAGGAACAATTACTTCTCACTAACACACCTCATAGAGAGGAGGAGAAAGATAAGGAAAGTCCTCAACACATTTCTTCGGACAATGTTGAAGATATGGAGCCAATAGAATTAGACAAAGTCATGGATGATCTTGACATTCAAGACATCACAAATTATGACTCTGATAAGGATCCTCAGAAAGAAGATGATATTATATTCATATCACTTAAGGATCAAATCAAGCAACAACAAATGGAGACCATAGCCAATAAGGACATGGATGTTGTTGATGAGACATGGCAGGACACTTCAGTCATGGACATAACGGAACTAGACCCTATAGAGAAAATACAAAAATATGAGGATGTCACTGCTCAAAAAGACCAAACCGACGAGCACGATACCTGGTGCAGAGCACCCTAGGGTTTTAGCTCCGAAACCCTAGCAATTTAACAGAGGTGGTCCGGGAGCATATCACAGTTATCGGTGAAGTTTTGTTTGGTTAGCAGTTTTATTTTATTCTCTTAAACCCTAATGGTTTTCCTCATGCTTAGCATGAAAGTAAAAAAGACTTACAAGTTACGGTTACATTATGCTTATCGCAAGGTCACAAGGTGATCGGCGGTTAATTCAAAACTGTTGCGACAATGCGATGACAGTGTATCGCAAATTCGCCACGTAATCGGCGGTTAGTGTGAAACAGGTGCGACGGTGCGATGATAATGTATCGCGAAGTCGGTAGGTGATCAGCGGTTAGTGAAAAATGGTTGCGAGAGCACGAAAACCATGTATCGCAAGGTCGCAGGGAACCGGAAGCTAGTTAATAAGTGTTGCGAGAGCGCAACAACCATGTATCGCAAGGTCGCAGGGAAACCGGCAGTTAGTTTTATAAGTGTGTGAGAACGCGACAACAATGTATCGCAAGGTTGACATGAATGGTATTAAGACTCGTGACAGTGCGATTAACATTCAGAGTAAGGCAAGCGCATGATCGGGACCCTAGCCGAGAAAGAGTTGCGATACCGCGACTATAAGGAAGATTGACTTGTCAACCTGGAAGATGGAAGTTAAAAAGTCGTATACGAAAAAATAAAAGAGAATGCCACGGAGGAAAATGTTGTCCATGTTGACCACCATGCTGAGGATGATATTGATGACAGTTGCAGGAGGAAGACGAAGAGCCGAGGTAGTTAGAATCCTCAGGCGGACAGGTAACCTGAAAAAAAAACAAAAAAAAAACGGTTACAATCAAGAAGAGGCCGGATTCATAAATTGAGGAAGGAACCATTTTGGAAGGTGGTTGGAGAAATTGGAGACTTAGCAGGCTAGCAAAGAAGATTTTAGTTTACATAATTTTTGGGTTTTCAATAGAGAATAGTTTCCTGTGTGTTCTGTGTGTGCTTCTGTTGTGTACAGACTGCTGTAGAGTAGTATTTTGAATTTAGTTAAGTACCATGGATGCTTTTTGACTCTTATAATCCGTCCTATGGAGTGTGACCGTCAAGAAGCATCCCTCATGTATTTTTAT
>MU224889.1:1472383-1490905 GCA_018584345.1 Thuja plicata
ATATTGGAGAAATATGGGTAGAATGCCTATAAAATTGATTTACCTAACAATTTGGATATGTCACCTATTTTTAATGTGTAGGATCTTATTCCATACAGAGGACCAGTGATGCCTGAGATTACTCAAAGGATGGAAGTAGGAAAAGATGTTCAAGATATACGGGTGAAAACTAAGTCAAAGTTGCAAGCAGAGAAAATCCTGGATTCACAAGTTAAGAAGACAACTCGATGAAGGGTATACCGAGAATACCTTGTCAAATGGTTAGGGTTACCAGAAGCGGAAGCGACATGGATGAACGAAGAAGACTGCAGAAAACAAGGAATTAGTTCGCCATTGCTACCGACTAATTCAAACTAATTTTTTCCTTCTCAGAGGGGGGGAGTATGGTGCAGAGCACCCTAGGGTTTTAGCTCCGAAACCCTAGCAGTTTAACAGAGGTGGTCCGGGAGTAGATCACAGTTATCGGTGAAGTTTTGTTTGGTTAGCAGTTTTCTTTTATTCTCCTAAACCCTAATGGTTTTCCTCATGCTTAGCGTGAAAGTCAAAAATACTTACAAGTTACGGTTACATTATGCTTATCGCAAGGTCGCAAGGTGATCGGTGGTTAATTCGAAACAAAGCGATGACAGTGTATCACAAATTCGCTAAGTAATCGGCGGTTAGTGTGAAACGGGTGCGACAGTACGATGACAATGTATCGTGAAGTTGACAGGTGATCAACGGTTAATGAAAAATGGTTGCGAGAGCATGACAACCATGTATCGCAAGGTTGTAGGGAACCGACAGCTAGTTAATAAGTGTTGCGAGAGTGCGAAAACCATGTATCGCAAGGTCGCAGGGCAACCGACAGTTAGTTTTATAAGTGTGCGAGAATGTGACAACAATGTATCGCAAGGTCGGCATGCATGGTATTAAGACTCGCGACAGTGTGATTAACATTCGGAGTAAGGCAAGCGCATGATCGGGACCCTAGCCAAGAAAGAGTTGCGATACCACGACTATAAGGAAGATTGACTTGTCAACCTGGAAGATGGAAGTTAAAAAGTCGTATACAAAAAAATAAAAGAGAATGCCATGGAGGAAAATGTTTTCCACATTGACCACCATGCTGAGGATGATATTGATGACAGTTGCAGGAGGAAGACGAAGAGCCGAGGTAGTTAGAATCCTCAGGCGGATAGGTAACCTAAAAAAAAAAATGGTTACAATCAAGAAGAGGCCGGATTCATAAATCAAGGAAGGAACCATTTTGGAAGGTGGTTGGAGAAATTGGAGACTTAGCAGGCTGGCAAAGAAGATTTCAGTTTACATTGTAATTTTTGGGTTTTCAATAGAGAATAGTTTCTTGTGTGTTCTATGTGTGCTTCTGTTGTGTACAGACTGCTGTAGAGTAGTATTTTGAATTCAGTTAAGTACCATGGATGCTTTTTGACTCTTATAATCCATCCTATGGAGTGTGATTGTCAAGAAGTATCCCTCATGTGTTTTTATTCTATTTTTGTGTTTGTGTTTGAGAAGAGGCTAGCCATAATTTTAATCAAGTCCTAGGCGAGCAAAATTGCTCGGCTAGAGAACTTGTAGGAGAGGGAGATAGAAGGAGAAAGGTGCATGATTGACTTTATTCAGTCATGGAGAGCGAGAGAAGGTGAAGAGTGAAACATTTAGGTGGGTAGGAAACCTAAGAGAGAGGGAGTATAGAAATCCTTCTGGTTAGGGTCTGTGAGTAACCCTAAGAGACTCAAGTGTGAGTCTAGAGCATCCTGAAGTGAATCGGGTCCAAAGTGAGATTCCTAAGAGAGGGTAGGAATCTAGTAGAAAAAAGGTGACCTCCCCATCAATACCACTCTAGATACAACACAAGCTAGCACACAAAGCAATATGCCAGTATTGATGAAGGCCATCAATATACTAGAAGGTAATGAAGGATCTAATGTAGAAGATACAAGCACACCCGAGGAAAAGGGTGATGTAGAAGAAAAAGACACCACAGATGACACAAATAACACAACTACAGAACAAGCTGCAATCGATGATCAGAAAGATAAGTCTACTGATCAAAGCAAAGAGGAAGCACAAAAGGTAGAAGAGGACACATAGAAAGAAAAGAGTGAAGAAGAAAAGAAAGATGAGCAGGAGAAGAAAACAAAAGAAAAATATGCAGAGACACCCAAGGTTGATGGAGAGACATCTTCACAAAATTGACAGGTGCACCCCAAGCATAAAACACAAGAAGCATCTTCAACAAAGCCTTCACCAAGCACTTCAGAGAGGAAAAATGAACTAGTAATGGTAGTTCATATATCTGCATCCACACAAATCTCAAAGAAGAAGAAGAGCAAGCATAAGAATCCAGTCACTCTGGATGAAATCATTGAGATTCTAGTTTGTGATCCCAGGACATTGGATCCAACTAAATTGACAAAGTATGCAAGACTTTGTGAGAGAAAAGCAATGCAAGGAAAATTGAGAAAAGCCACAAAGGAGGCAAAGGTACTTGATTTAGCAAGAGGAATACTTCAACAAATCATACCAGATATATATGTTGATCAAACAAACCCAATGCTTTATAAATTAGTGGTTCTCATAGACGCAATCACATCTTAGAACATAGATGCTGAGAAGGTCATGGAAGAAAGATTTGAACAGAAATATGAGTTCAAGCTAGCAAAAAAGATAAGCCAAGAAGTGGAATTGCAAAAGGTAAAGCTTTCTAAATTGGTTAGCACAATAGATCCAATAATCTTAGAAGCTATAACCTTGATACAATAGTTATGCACGCTTGATAAAATCACCCAGGAGTATACCAACAAGATAGCACAAATAGATGCTGATCTTCAAAAAAGTGCACAAAGTCTCACAAATAGTGAAGAGACAATAAAATTGCACAATGAGCAACTCAAGCAAGCTCAAAAATTGAGACAAGATATTCAGAATGTAGAGACCAAGTTTAGAGATGAGGTAAATGAGCTTCAAGCACAACTCTTACCAACACTCTCACTACTGAAAAAACATATGACTGAGGCAAAAGAACTAATTTCCACCCCAGAAATGTATGTCCTAGATAGAATTTATGATATGCATGCACGGCTAGAGATAGAGTACATGACAATAGAACTACTGAAAGAAAAATGGGAGATATTGCTCAAAGATATCAAGAACACCCACTCACATATTCTTGACACATTGTAAGTTACACATTTTTTGCATCTTATAAATTTTACATTTTTGTCATGAGTATCAAATAAAGGGGGAAGTGATATGTATAGTCACAGTAAAAGAAGGGGGAAATGAAAGGAGGAAATGACGTATACAGTCAAACATTTGAAAGAGAAAAGAACATGGAATGTATAGTATAGAGGCAAGTATACATGTACATATACTTATACTACCGATGCATAAAGTTAGAGGGAGTCATATAATGACAAGGATATATACATGGTGTACATACTAAACACTTTAGTATTATGCACATATCAGTTTTTGATACTAATTTCAAAGGGGGAGATTAAAGGAATTATATTTTTCCATTAGTATATACAAGGAATAACATGATCTACACCATCGGTTTACACTACACTGATAGACAGGGCACAACACTACTCGACGCCAAGGTTACCCGATACTGCCAAGCTCAAAGCATGCCGACAAACACTATTCAGTGTTACCCGATGAAAAAAAGGATAAAGGAACCCGACGAGTAATAATTGTGAAACTCGACAAAACAACAAAGAGAGGAACCTGGCAGATGAAGGGAACCCAATGATCAGTTCAAAAAAGGAACGCCGACAGACTTTCAGTTCAACCGGATGACCAAGAATCGATAGTCAGCTACATCCCGCAAAAAGTGGATCTGACTTTCCATGTCAGATAAAACACTGAAGTTGTATATTTAGCTTCTTGATTTGTTTTAAATCCATTATGTGTAGGGGAAGCAATGTAATTTTTTTTTTTTAAATTAGTCTAACTATTTTAAAACATGCAAACTAAAGGATCAAGGTCAAGTTGTAAACCTTGGATCAAGAGTTAACATTGTAATGCATGATTCTAGAAAAGGTTAAATACTTATATAAATAGATGCTCAATCTATTGTGAACATGTTGTCCGATGATGATTGTAGCCACTGAGAGAATCTAAGGAACACACAAGAGAATTCATGTAGAAGGATAGAAAATGATCAAATCAGTTTCAAGAACAGAACATTGGCTACCAACGAGCAGAGAAAAGGTATTAATCAATCACTATAAGTGATATTCATATTATGAGAGCTTTAATGGATCTATGATCAGCAATTATAGATTGCATATAGTTACGTCAAACATATTTTACTCATTCTAACAAGTGTAGTACACTTAAGAAATCCTTTCATGAAAGGTGGACCTAACAAACCTATTGTAAATCTCTTAACCGAGCGCACACTTCATTAGTGTTGCTAAATATCTTAACAGAGTAGATCTTAATAGATCTCCACTTTAGTACTCCTAACAGGGTAGATCATCAGAAGTGATCAATTGTAAGCCTTTACCGGATCCCTTCCATTCTGCAGATAGTGAAGTTTTGTGGGTGCCATCCCCACCGTAGTTTTTACTTCCTAACAGGAGTTTTCTGCGATATCGTATCTTGTGTTATGTGTTTATTATTTTCATTAATGTTTCTATGAATGTTGCAAACAATTAAATATTATGAATTAATATTACTTGCATGAAAGAACATCAAAAATGGTCAGTAATACAAGAAAGATTGTTTACTAATGATGAAATGTGAAAAGAGTTAAAATTTTAAGAGGTATTGATTCACCCCTCCCCTCTCAGTACTACTTCCCATTAATCCCAACAGAGGTTGCCCCTAGGTGAGTAGATGCATAGTGATGATATCCTTGATGTAGCATTGATCATTTGATGGATCAGACATTTGAGGACATTGATTAGGACTTTGATGATGTAACCATGATTAACTTTCACCCCCTTCATTAATGAAAATCCTTTAGACATGAAATTGATCTATCATGAAAATGCAATGCAATTCAACTAATTGTCACTAGCTTTTTGGCAAAGAAATGTCATAGAGATATATTTTCATCATTGAGCATTGTAGAACTAGGAGCAAGTAAAATCATCACTAACCACATAATGATGATATGAATACCGCTTTCATCACTTTGGTAATCATTGGGAAACTAGTAAAACCCTCACTAGTTGAATAATCAACTATGGGAGTATGAGTACCAGTTTCATCAGATTCAATGTTGCAATTGGATTTTGGTATTAAGATATGGAAAATCTAAATAGCCAAGGTATCCATTTGCGTAAACAAAGAAAGGTTAACCCTTCGTCCTATATGAAAGTCCTCAATGGTTCTTTGATGACCACGTCCTTAGATGAATTCACACAAGTTGGTGGATCTTCCTCAAAATAGACACTCAAAGTCAAGAAAACATCAAGTATTCATCATTGCCAATCTAGTCGAAACATCACCAATTAGCGAAAAAGAAATGACAAAATGTAATGAAGATCATCAAAAGCTTCAAGTGTTTTGTATTGTATCAAGATTTTCAATATGATTTCCAAACATTATGATCATTTATTTTGTGTCAATTTTAATCCTTATAATAAAGTCACGAAGATCAAGGATCAAGTTGCAAGATGGAATGTTTGATTTGAACAATGATATCCATCAAAGGTTCAACAATATCTCTTCTCTAAAGCTCTAAAAAATCTTCTCTGACATGTGACCAAAAAGTAGCACTTATCGAATCCATTTGTATCAAAAACCAATGCTTTGCCCCCAAGTGAAAATGAGACCGTGTAAATCTTGGGCAAATGAAACCTAGTATGTGACAATGCAGTTCAAAGACGTTATGCAAGATTTTTTTTTTGATTTTTTAATGTTTTTTGATTTTTTTGATTTTTGAGTTTTTTGATTTTTTTAAAAATAATTATTATTATAGATTTTTAGATTTTACCATCTCTCAAATAATATCACATTGGTTTTCCCCCAATGTCTAGCAAGGTATAGGACATGAAGGATAGATTTGCAAGCTGATGGATTAGAGATGGAAAGGCCATGATGGATGAAGTATGCGAATGTGACCCGTAGGACCATCTCCTCAAGATTACCCAAGCTAAGGAAAAAGGATATAGCAATGTGAAGCATGTTTTTGGTAAGCAATGAAAGCCAAATGATGTCGTTCTAGATAACATGTAGGATAATGACCTGATGTCATGAAAGTGGGTGGTCCAAAAGAGTGGACATGTTAAGAGGTTTTTGATAACAATTTTTGTACTTTACGTCCTTTATTTTTGATCAAGACTAATGAATCAATTTGGGTAAGATATGGATAGGATAGCACAATCATGATAAAGGGGTGATGGAGGCTATGAGGGGATGATTTAGGATTATGGAAAGACTATCAAGGAATAATGAAGGTAGATTTGGGATAAGAAAGATCATGTTAGGATAACATGGATGCAACAAGTGAATAAGCTGATGTGAAAGATACTGGATGTCTAGATACTTGATGCTCATGGATGTGTTCAACCTTGTCAAGACCAAAGGTAAAATATGGAATATGGATGCAAGCGAGATAAATGATAGGAAGATGGAGGATAGCATGGATGAAACTTTCCCCCAAGTGTAGAGTGAAAGAGGAGGAATTACGCATGACACCTGATTGCCAAGTTTTCATCACGGTACTTGTCCAAGGCACCACAAAAAGTGGTTTTCACCATAGGAAGGATTTATTTCTCTTTACTTTTTCTACCAAGGTGCTTGTTTACCAGGTTTTCACCAAGGCAATTTTTCTTCTTTTTCAATTTTTTTCTTTTTTGTATTTTTCAAAATTTCCCCAACATCTGGATCTTTGAGCAATGCTCTTCTGAAAGATATGCTAGAATAAACCATGAATATGGCTAGGATTCTCAAATATATTGATAAGGTGATGATAATGGACACATATGGAGGATAAGGGTAGATGGTGGTGAAGGTTTTATGCCATAGATTGGATAAGAGGGATGGAAAGATGGAAAGTATGTGTTGGATAATGAATGTGAGGATAAGAAGAAGGTATGTTGTGGATGGAAATATTGGCAAGATCAACTTTGACACACACTTTGAAGAGTGGTGGAATGATGGAGGAAAAATGGATGAAGGAGGTGAGGATGTAGCTAAGATAGTGGATTTTGGGATATAGGAACCCAAAGTAGACTAGGAAAGTGGAAAATGTTTAGAAGGAGACGGAATGGAAGCCTTTGGAAGCTTGAATGTCAAATTTCATTTTTCTTTTGTGTGAAAGTCTTTCAAAAGTGACTTGGGAATCCACATAGTCTTTGATTTTTCTTTCTTTTGTGATGCTTTTGAATGCATTTATTCAATGAGGGATATAGGAACCCACATTTCCTTTGATTTTTCTTTTTGTTTGGTGGACCTTTGCAGCCTTTTGAATATTTCATTTTTCTTTGTGGACCTTTGTGGCCTTTTGGATATTTCTTTTTTATTTTCATTCACATGTCGATTAGATGGGACATGGTGATTTTTATACACATGTGGATTCTTGGATTTATGATTTTTATGTTGCACATCCAAATTACTTCCAAAAGACTTAGGAATTATGGGTGAATAAGATGAATATGGAGGGTTCATATGGATTGGTGTTTGGACATTCTTCAAGTATGTGTGCCTTCATTGATCTTGATACATGGTAGGGTAAGTGAATTGAGAGCTAGGGATGGTAGGAATGATTGATGGAGGGATATATGGACCTAATATGGATGGAAGGGATGAAGACTTTAGCTTTGGGACATAGGAACCCAAAATGGATTTGGATGATGGTGAAGGCATATGGTTGCATTTGAATGGAGGGGGATAAGGTGTGAAAGGGATATCAACATCTTTGGAATGAGTTGCATTGTCAAGACTCCCATCTTTAAGATTTATCTTTATACCAATAGGCTCATGAAGAAATTTCATAGGAACAACTTTGATAGGATCAATTGAGATTTGAAGGGATTTAATATCATGCAATGAATTTGGAGGAATGATGGTTGCTTCAGGTGAATATGGAGGATCTTGACAAGGATTTGACCGGATACTTTGATCTTGACAAGGATCTTTAGATGGTGTAGAGAGGGTGCTTTGCTCTTGATTTTCAACATGTTTATTGGAAATGATGGAAGGGATATCTTGATCTTTCTTAGGAATTGCAGAGGTATGTAACTCTTGAGGTGGAGGGATATCTTCCTGGAAGAAATGAAAGGGTGCAAGGGGATCATCACAAGATTCTATGGATACGGGACCTTCATCAAATATGGGAGGGGATTGTATAGATTCTTGATCTTGATCTTTATTGATATTTGTTTCTTTTTTCTTTGGATTATCCTCTTGACATGGAGCCACTTCTAAGGACAAGGTAGAGGTTTGGATATGCATGGGGAATGTTTGGAGGAATGATAGAGAATCCTTTTGAATAGGCATTGAAGCACATGATAGCTTAGGGTCTAAGATCTTTGAAGCATTGAAATAATTTGCAGAAAGATGTAAGTTAGCTTGGGTTTCTTTTAGAGGTAGCCCTTGAAGGAAGACATAGTCAACATGAAAAGTATCATCATTAGGCTCACTCTTTGATGGATGAATTTTGGATAGTTGTGAAGCTTTGTGAGATGGACGAAGGATGAAAAGAGTAAAGGCTATGGGAGAAACCTTTCTAGATAGAGGTTTGTGCATTAGATCTTGCTCGAGAGTGGTACCTTTCTCTTCATTCTCTTTATCACTAATAGGGTGGTCATGAAATTTCCCTTGATCCAAGATAGGTTTGTTGCGCTTAAATGTTTCGTTTCATGAAGTAGATGAAGATACAGATGGCCCATCATCATAAAGAAAAGGACATATTGATCTTAATGATGGCTTGTTAGATGATGTATCCTTTTGTTTTTCCTCATCCTTCTTTAAGGTTGATATATCATAATTATGAGGAAGATTAGCTCCTAATTGATCAAAATTAAGAAATATGCTTCTTTATCCCTCTTCAAAATTAAGAGCATTATTTCCATAAATATGGGATCTTGGGATGCCTCCAATATTTCATCTTCAGTTATTTCATCGTATTGAGTCCTATGGAGATTTTTCTCTTGATTTTGATAATTATTCTCTACCATAGGATTGATTTGTTTCTCAAATAGATTCATCATTATAAATGTTTTTTGAAGAATATTAGCTATTTGTTGCATTGGACATAATAAATCCGAAAAGGGTATCCAAATATGATTTCAAAATCTTTCCAAACCCTCGAGAAACGTCCACTGTCTGACCTTGTTTGTTTTTGGGCATCACTTTCCTTTCATCTAGGCGTCACTTTACACTGTATAGGTGTCAACTAGATTTTGTCTAAGCGACACTCTGTAGATTGCAGGTGACGTTTGCCTATTTTTAGGCGGAATTTTAATGTTTGTAGGGGCCAATTTCCAGTGACTTAGGCATCACTTTAGTAGTAATAGACATTGTTTCAAGTGTGCAGACATCACAGAAAGTGTTGTAGGCATTTTTTTTCTACTTGTACGTGACACTTTGCAGATCAGGATTGTTTTCATAGTTTTTTAGGGTTTTAAAAATGTTAAGTCTATGATCAGATCTATTTAATTGGATTCTTGTATGAAAATGTAAATACAAATGCAAAACACACATCAATTTTGCATCATAACCCTAAAACACACTAATGTGTATGTTCTCGGTTGTTTCAACGGGTCTTAAACAAGAATAAATTCCAAACAATCTACCTAGAGTCAGATTTTGATTTTAAATATTATTGGCTATAAAAGGTAGCTTGCTACTTATCAAGGATTTATTGAACACCTCTATTCTAGATCATGAAAAGTTCCTTTACCCCCTTGCAGGCTTCCTACATGCACAAAAGTATGATTTTGTGCAACCCCAAAGGACTACTAGAGGAAGTGAAGAAACATAAGCACAATCTAGTCACTACAACACATTAAGGAAGAGTGCATTTGTTTATAGTGGGTTAGATAGTATCGCAGCTTAAGAGATTGTGTCCCACTTTGGGTCATTCCCTCTCACTGTCCTCATAAGGATGTACTCAGGAGGTAGGCCCTCTAAAGATCTAGATTATCTAGCATATATAGAAAACAAGAAATTGAACATAGTTTAACAAGTTTGGGAATTTGATTCACTCAAAGAGTGAAGAGAATATCCCTATTGTTGTCCTTTGTTCCAAAAACTTCAAACACTTATGTTCTTTTTCAACCTCGTAACAAAGAGGTTCTTAAAAATGAAGTGTATGGTTCAATTATCCTCCCTTTCTTTCTACCACCCCAAACTCAACATTTTTTTCCTTTTTGATAAAATTTGAAAATTTGAGAGCATATACCTAATGTTTCATTCGAGATGGACAATAATAGGGTGTCCCTAATTACACTAGATATCAATTAAATTTGCCACAATTTAATCAAAGCAAGCTCGATGAGAAAAATACCTCTTTTGAAGCTAGCAAAGGCTAGGCGCTTTTTTGAGGTTTTTTGCTTTTTATTTTCTCACTCACCTAGTGGCGATCGTTCCCTCTCCGGCTCCACTAGCAAGTTAGTCAACATGATTGAACAAAGTGAAGGAAACTGAAACAATTGATAATCAAAATGATGTTTCTTTCAAATTTTGCATAAATGTTTCTAAGAAACTTGCAATGTGAAATCAATTAAGGGAGTGAAATTGTTTCTTGTATGCATTCACAACTTTAACATAATGATCATACAAAGATTCTTCCTTCTCTAAATTTTCCAATATGCTAGCATTATGCACTTGTTTAGAGTGTTTGTTTTGAAGCCTTACCTCTTTGCTCTCCCTTTTGATCCTCAACTCTGGTTTTTGCACTTTTAAATGTTTGTTCATCTACAGAAAAGAGAAAAAGACAGAGTTAGCATTCGAGAAAACTTAATCTACAAGAAAAATTATATAGAAAACTTTAAGCGTCATTTAACAACTTGTAGGCATTATTTTATTGTGTGTACGTGTCACTTTACAGATTGTACATGTCACTTTACACATTGTATGTGTCACTTTACATATTGTACACGTCACTTTACAGTATAATAGGCATTATTTCAAGGCTCGTAGGCGTCGCTTTACAAGCAAAGGCATTACACTTTATATGATAGGCATGATAAGAATTAGACAAGAAATATAAATAATTCTGTAGGCGTCATTTCATTGCTTGCAGGCATCATATTTTTTCTTGTAGGCATCATACTTTTGCTTGTAGTCGTCACTTGACCTCCAACCTACAAAGTTAGTATAAAATGCACCAAAAACACATGAAAATTGAAATAAAATGAGATTTAGAGGCTCAAAGCTCCACGGTGGGTGTCATTTGTGTATGTATAAATCATACCTTCATGAAATAAAGGTGTTATCTATCAATTCTAGGAAACAATAATACAATTTAATCTAAGAGTTGACAAATAAAGCATTTAACATCTCATGGATCTCTAACTAAGCTTTTGTAATAGAGCTCTCAGCCTTAATCTCTACTAGTGACAATCCTAGAATGAGAATTTGATAAAGATAATGCCTAACTAGATCTCAATTCTCTCAATTTCTATGCTATTTGATTCAAATGCTCTCCAAAATTCTCTCCATTATGCTAAATTGCTATGATATGCTCTCAATTGCTCTCAATTTGCTATGAAATGTCTATAATAAGGATGCTTTGCATTCAAATTTTCTAGGATCCTTTATGCTCTCAAAATGACTTCTATTTATAGGATTTTCCCAAGTGTAGGGGGTAGATTTACTTGATCATCATTAAGCCATGGTTGAGTGAGAGGTTTTGAGATGATTTCAAATTGGGGGACAATTTAAATGCTTGTCTCAAAGGTTTGGACAAAGAGACAAATTTGAGTGATTGAGATTCAAAGTTCAAAATGAGTGATTGAGATTGCTAATTAGGAGTGATCCATGTGCTTTGTGTTCTCAATTCTCATTGGTTGCTCAAATTCATGTTGAAGAAATTAGGATTTATTAAATTCAATCAATTAATTAAATTAGCCATGTAGGGTAATAGGTTGGATTTGATTTTTGATTTAAACTATATAATTAATTGATTAAAATTAATTATGTAGTTAGATTAATCCCTTTAGGCTTATATTTAATCATTTTATTTCATTATTTATTTTATCCTTTGATTTTAAATGATTTTGTCCAATTTGATTGATAAATATCCATTTGAAATTTGATTTGATCCATTTTGGTCAAATTTAGAGCATTTGGCTGAAATTTGCATATTTTATTGATTAGAGGACACCAGCCTAATTTTAGGTGTCTACACAATAAATTCATAGTTAACATTCTAAGCAAGGAAAAAAATAAAACAACATAAATAAAGTTTAAATATAAATTAGTAATAGATTAAACAATTAAACTAATAAAATGAAGGAAATGGGGATCAAAAGGAAGCCTTGAGAATTAGTGATTTTTTAGTGGTTAATATTTGCTAATAGTTGAAATTTGGGCATTGAAAATTGTGAATCAAAATCGTCACATTTTTATCAAAACAAAAAATTACAATCTTGTATAAATCGCCAAATAATTAATATTATTAAAAAATTTAACTAAAAGATTCTCCACAATATTCTATATGTGATTAGATTAGATTCACCTAAGTATTATAAGTTAATGTAGAAATTTAATTAGTTCGCCAATAATATATTATAATTTTAGTTTTTGATTCGATAAGTAAGGAAAGGTCCCCAATCCCATACAATTTATGCACAACAAGGCAAAAACAACAACCACACAAAATAAAATAGTTAGGGCCCCCCTACACTGAACACAATCAAATTACCAAAAACCCTTCTAAAACAAAACCAAGCAAAATAGAGTAGACTTACCTAATCAACAACATCCAAGATACTACCACAGAACATTAATCTAACAACATCCAAGATAGTAGATCATATAACATTAATCTAACAACTATGTCCATGTCTGATATCCTCTTAAAAGTATTATAAAATAAGAAAATGTTAATAGTCCATAGATTCTTCAAACTTCTAAACACCTTCATCCTGAAGCAGTGAGAAAAAATGGACCAAGACCAAAATAAAAACTCATTTGGAATTATGGAGAGCCTCAATAAGGCTTTAGTCTTCTCCAGCTCCCAAAGCGCCTTCGACCAAGTATCCAAATTCCAAGTCTGTTTATGTCCATGGGTAATGTCAACATTGTATCCCATCTTTTTGAGTTGTTTTGTAATCATAGATTTTCTAATAGTAATTCCCATAACCTCTATGTTCATGATGTCATTTGTGATCAATATAAGAGAACCAAGGGCTCTATCAATAGAAGAACTTTTCTTAGACATTCTTCTTTCAAGGTGATCAAGTCTTTCCACAATTCTAAGTGAAGGATCATCCCAAGCAACCTCTTCATCATCTATCACATGTGTGTCATCATTATTTTCCTCCTCCTCCTAAGAGTCTCCTGAGTTATCCTTATTAAGGGTTTCATTGTCTTGATTTTTAGTATCCATAACTTGGTCATCAAAAAAGTCAAGCAAAGAAATTGGCAAATCCTTTTGTTCCTCCTCCTCAACATAAAAATTATCTTAAATGTCCTCCTCAACATCATAATTGTCTTCAAAAGAGGACATTTCTTCTTCCTACATTATACTTTTCCCTTTAGAGAGAGGGCCCACTTGATTTTTAACAAGCCTAGGCGGTCTTCTTCTCCCAATACTAGAGGTAGGCTCTTCAAATTTCACACCCGTAGAATTACGAGGAATAATTTCCTCATCCTCCGAGATATTATAGTAACCCCCTTGTTAGCATGGGCTTTATTTGATTTTTTTTTATTTGATCTAGGAAGGTCCAGAGGGGACTTGCATTTTTTTGGTGTTACTACTATAAAATCATTAACAAGAAGGAGATGGGGATTCTTAAATCCTTTCTTTTTCTTACCCATATTAGCTGGGGGAGCCCTAAGAATTATCTATAGTGATAATCCAAGGAGCCACATACAGGTGTTGGTGGGGCAGGGAGGGCGGGCACACCTCATTTTTTGGGGGAATAGGGTTTCTTTGAGGGTTCTTCTCTAAGGAAAATTTGTACAGGGCCATAATGAGGCCTTGGTGGAGAGGTGGGGAGGCTCCACTCTCAATACTCTATTGCAAAGAAGAGAAAATAAAGTAGAGAATATTTATTTTCTCCCTATGCCTCACATGATTCAATAGAGGAAAATGGTGGCCATGAACTACCATTAATCTACCTTCTAAAATGAAATAACACATGATATGAAGGCTTACCAGGGTATACAAGGGAGGGAGTTCTAGCCTATCATAATTATTTTGAAATCTTTTCAACCACTCCCCATCTTCCAGGAATTTATTCATGAAAGTCTAATAATTTTTGGAGTTCTTCTTCACAACCTTCAAACCAACATTTTCCAATCATGTAGCCTTCTTTGTCATTTGTGGAGTGACAGTAAATTCCAGACTTCCAATTTTTACTCTACGTCCAAACCAAGAATTGGTAAATTTGGATGATTATATCCCTACATTGCTGGTACAATCAAGGACAGAGGGAAATCAAAAAGATCTATCCAATCCTTGTAGCATGAGTCACACAACAGAAACAATAAGTAACAAAAGAGAGATATGAAAGATCAATCTTCTTTATTATCAGAAATGCATATACAAAGGATCTGCAACATGCAATCATACATGCCAGACATACAATCTTGATTATAATCAAAGTTCCTTACAATATCCTTAGCATTAGGCTACAACAAGATAATATTATGAGAGATTCCCTTTCTGGTTATCAACTACTACTGCTTATAAAGCCTTCACAAACAACAGGTTGTCCCAGAAAGATCACATTTCCCAAGAATAGGAAAACATATTACAAAATATAGGCCAGGACTCAAATCATCAGGATCTATTTCCAATGAAATAAATAAGAATTACAATCCCTCAACTAGGTCAGCCAAAAATGTAATATCATCAAGAAATAAGCCATTAAGCTTCACCGAATGGGAAATCCTTCGTGAGATCAGAAAAATAAAAACTAGCCAAAAAAAGAATAACAATATAGTCCCACCAAAAATCTGTGAGATCTCATGTGTGAAGTAATCAAATGAAGCACAAAGCTAGGCAAATGTTCAACAGGATTCCATAGACACATTATAAGGATCACAACCACAGAATATCCAAACTAAATGATCACAGAAAGAAACTCGGAGATTGATCAAACAAGAAAATAGAAAACATTTTTTTGGGTTGATGCAAGATTGCCAAGATCCCAAGATGCTCTTGCATCAGACACATGAGGTTATTTGAAAAGTGAGCCTCTCACTTTGCTGGGGCTAAAGGAAAACCAAGATGGTCAACTGTAGCCTATAAAATCCATGAAGATTCTTTCATTGGTCTATCTTTCCATCTGACAAGATACTCCTTATATTGTTTACATCTTGTAATTCTGCCAATTTTGGTATCCAAAATCGTTGTTATCTCATCCATCTACTTCTTAGGATACTGCTTGTCAACAAATGATCCAAAATATAACTCATGATACTCATACAAGTCTAAAACATTGAATATAGGTGATATTGTTGGAATTGGTTGCTGCTGATGTTGTTGGCATTCATGTTTTGTCACTGATGTCAACATATGTTTCTATGGAGGCAAAAAAGGTTGGTTATTACTATTACTTAATGACTGACAAAGGTGTACGAGTACTGTATGGTTGATTCAAAACAAGAAAAGATGATGATGTGTATAGGGATGTGTTGTGATCTTATTTCTAAGGTCGTACAACTTAATGTTGTCTATTAGATGAGTTACAGATGTTTTAGTGAAGACTAGGTACTAGACGGTGACAATGATCTTTGAGAGAGTTAGTCTCTGTGTTTTGAGTATAACTTACGAGCGATGTGGATTTAGGTTATGTGAGCTTAAGGGATGGTAGAAGATATGTTAATGAATTTTTGTTATGTTTCGCAATTTGTAGGACTGTTGGTGACATCAACTGTGGCATGTGTTCTGGAGGAGACCTATTTGGGGCCGACTTTAGAGATGTAGCATGTATTGTGGATTGCAAACATGGATTACAGATCTTGGATTATATTTGATGAATTTTAATTGATGTTCACTTGTTATAGGTATCGTCTATATCTTAGAAAGGGGTTAAGTAATTATTTGTATATTGGGAAAGCCTAATTCGTCAACCTAATCAATTATTGTAATAGGGTATATAAGAGAGATATTTTATTTTGAAAAGAATATGGATGTATGTGATTAAGATAGAGACAACAAAGTGTGTAAGCTACGAGCTTGTTTGTCTGCTAGATGTAGAGTAGAGGATGTGATTATGTTACTTCATTGAAACTGACCAAGCAAAGATAGTTTCTATCAGATAGTTAAATGGATTGTATATTTCCTATATACACTTGTATTTTAGGCTATAAGTCCTAAGGGTGAATTTAACCTTCTCTAGGAAGTGTGCTTGGGCAGTGAGCCCACTGTTACTCTTGACTCCTAACAGGGTCTGTCCTTTAATGGGGACTGTGTACTATAATGTATCAATAAGCTTCTAACAGGGCTAAATCTTTTAACAGGGATACTATACTCTCAGTACATTATTTTTGGGTTCTAATTCCCATTGGGGTTTTACCTTTAACAAGGTTTCCTCGACAATAAAGGATTGTTTTATTATGTTATCATTTGGATTAAAGTTTTATTTATAAAGTTTAATGTTTAATAATCTATCTCACAACTGATTCACCCCCCCCCCTCTCAGTTGTGTTGGTGGACTGTTATTCCTAAAAATTGGTATCAAAGCTACTGGTCCTTATAGAGAAATTTTATCATCTTGAGGTGATCCTAAAGATGGCATACTATAGGAAGGATAGTGTGAAGTTTGATCTTGAAAACTTTGACAGCTGGAAGAACAATATGAGAACACATTTACTATGCTTGGGAATCGACTACTAGATGATAACAAAGAATAATGTATAGGTGAAGGCTGAGGATTAACTTGATAAGGATACTGATGAAGAAAATAAGGTATTCTCATACAACATGGTTGAAAGAGAAGCATTGGTTAGTGCACTTTAAGAAGGTGAATTCACAGATATTAAAGATTTAGATTCTGCACATGAAATGTGGACAATATTGGAAGCACTGTATGAAGGAGACACATTTACAAAGCAGACAAAGTTGCAGAACTAGAAGACAAAGATGGAATTGTTCAAAATGAGAGATGATGAGAATATTAGAGCATATGCACAGAGAATTAGTGAAGTTGTTATTGGCATCGGGAACTCTGGAGGCACTTACACTGAGGAAGAAGCGATTATGAAAATTCTTAGATCCCTGACACCTGTATATAAAACCAAAGTGCAAGCTATAGAAGAGATCATACCTTTGACAATGAAACAGAGAGATGTTGATTTTAAAACTAACTACCTTTGAGGCCGTAGACCTGGGAGATTCATTACTTAAAGTTGAGAAAACATTCAAGGCGATTGTGCATAAAAATAAAAAAGACTTTATTAGGAATTGCGAGCACCAGTAGTAGTGACTTGAGAGAAGAGCTCGGTGAATATGTTGATGAATGGGAACATATAAAGGAAGAAGAAACGAATTTATATGAAATTGTATCCCTAATCGCTACAAGAGAAAAGAGAGGTAAGGGTAAGTTTCAAGGAAAGTTACCTCTGAAATTTTTTTTGTGCAATAAGATAGATCATTTTGCATCTAGATGTCCTACAAGGGTTCCAAAGCATAAATCTAAGTTTTATAAACCTAAGTATTCAAAGGATAAGGAATGTTATTATGCTAGTGAAGGTATTTCTGATGATGATGCTATTAATTATGATGAGATTGGATTTATTGCTATCAAGGGTGATAACCCTATACATGAAGAAAGAGCCTTAGTATCTCATGTTGAAAATAAATCTAAATGGGTTATAGATAATGGTTGTTCACACCATATGACTAGAGATAAAAATATGTTTGTTAAACTGAATAAGGATGATGGTGGTGATGTGAGATTGGGTGACAATACTCCTAAGCTTATAATTGCATTTAGATCTGTATCTTTGGATCCATAAGAATGGATGGAAGCATCTCTCCACCTCCTAATCAACCACTAGTAGCACAAGGACAAGAATTTATTTCAGGTCAATCTCCAACCCTTAAGATCATAGGGCCTAGGGTTGCTAGAGAAGAAAAGGGAAAGGTATACAAAAGAAAGAGATATTCTATATCTCCATAGTTGGGAACTTTGCAAGAAGAAGAGGAGGAAGAAGAAGATGAAGTACCCTTGGTGAGGAGAACCCAATCAAGAATAGCAACAACCAAAAGAAGAGATCAATGAAAAAATGTTTTAATTGATGTAGATATAGGTGCACAAGAGGAGCAAGTAGATCCCCAGGTTTCCCTTGGTCCCGATGAATTTTCTATATCTGATTTTGAGAATCTCACAGGGTTTAAGGATCAAATGATGTACCAACATAATAAAAATATAG
>MU224889.1:1491198-1518293 GCA_018584345.1 Thuja plicata
AGAGTTTAGTATTATGCACATATCAGTTTTTGATACTAATGTCAAAGGGGGAGATTGAAGGCATTATATTTTTCCATTAGTATACTTAGAGAAAAACATGATCTGCACCATTGGTTTACTCTACACCAACAGACAGGGCACAACACTATCTGATGCCAAGGATACCCGACAAACACTATTAAGTGTTATCCGATGACAAAAAGGTAAAAGATACCCAACGAGTAACAACAGTGCTACCTAACGGAACAACAAGGAGAGGAACCCGATAGATACAGGGAACCCGACAAACTGTTCAGTCAAGGAACGCTGACAGACTGCAAGTTCAAACCGATGACTAAGGACCGACAGTCAATTACATCCCGCAAAAAGTGGATCTGACTTTCCATGTCAGATAAATCAATGAAGTATTATTTATAGCTTCTTGATTTGCTTTTAAATCCATTATGTGGGGAGGAGGCAATGTAATTGTTATTATTTTAATTAGTTTTACTATTTTAAAACATGAAAACTAAAGATCAAGGTCAAGTTGTAAACCTTGGATCTAAGAGTTAACATTGTAATACGTGAATTCAAGGATAGGTCAAATACTTGTATAAATAGATGCTCAATCCATTGAGTAAAGAAGTTGATCAATGAAGATAGTAGCCACGGAGAGAAACTAAAGACCAGACAAAGAATTCATCTAGAAGAACACAAACAGAATCAAATCAGTTTTCAAGAACAGAATAGATGCTATCGACAAGTAGAGAAAAGGTATTCATCAATCACTTAAGGTGATATTATTATTGTAAAAGCTTTAGTGGATCTGTAAATCAGCAATGTTAGATTGCATACAATCAGGTCAACATTTGTACTCATTCTAACAAGTGTAGTACACTAATGAAATCCTTTCAAGAAAGGTGGGCTTAACCATCCTATTGTAAATCTCATAACTGAGTGCACACTTAAATCAATGTTTCTAAAGCTCTTAACATATTAGATCTTAATAAGTCTCCACCTTAATACTCTTAACAGGGTAGATCATCAGAAGTGATCAAATTGTAAGCCTTAATCGGCTCTCTTCCATTCTACAGATAGTGAAGTTTTTTGGGTGCCATCCCCACCATACTTTTTACTTCCTAACAGGAGTTTTCTGTGATACCATATCTTGTGTTATGTGTTTATCAATTTCATGAATGTTTTTATGAATGATAGAAAACTATTAAAGATTATGAACAAATAATATATACATAAGAAAGAATAACAGTAATGGTCGGTAAATCAAAATTGAAAGATTACTAATGATGAATTATGTAAGGTGTTAAAAGTTTTAGAGGTACTGATTCACCCCTCCCCTCTCAGTACTACTTCCCATTAATTCCAATAAATAAACCTACAGAAATAAGTGTTGGAGGAGAGGTACCATTGGCCCCACAAGATACTCTCACTCCTCTGTCCCAATTCACTACCCCTATTGTTGAATAATCATTGGGGGAGCTGGTTGCTGAGGAAGATTCAAATACACAAATGCCTTCATCTACCATGGAGTCTACAAAAGTAGAGAAGGAAGTAGGGGTGCAAACTGATCCAGATCTCCCCAATATCTAGGTGTCATAATTAGGACAAGGAGAGTTTCCACAAGACACACCAGTTGATAAAGAAACTGGAGGCAATACAAATGCAAAATAGAGTTCATCCACTCCACCCCCTATTATACAAATCCTCCTCCTTCTGCTCATGTACCCACTCCTTCATATTTCATTCAAGTTTAAACTCCTTCGCCTTCTACTCAAGTTCTGACTCCTTCACCTTCAGTTTATGTATTTTCTTCAATTCCAACAACTTGAGCCCCTTCGTCAACAAGGTCAACACCATCTTCATGGGAAAGGCCAACATAGTTAATAGGTATATGGGCATAGATATTGACAAGTTCATGTTGTAATTAATGAGAAGTATGTACTGAGAGGGGAGGGGTGAATTAGTACCTCTAAATTTTTTGTATCTTTTAACCTTTATCCTTTGAGTAATCAATTTTTTATTCGACCATCTGTTCTATACTATCTTGATGTAAGACATATCAATTATTTTAACTTAATCAAGCATGTGATCATTCATAGAAACATTCATGAAAGTAATTGACACATAACACAAGATATGATAACACAGAAAACTCCCATTAGGAAGTAAAAATTGCGGTGGGGATGACACCCACAAATTCTTCACTATCTGCAAATTGGAAGGGGTCAATTAAGGCTTACAATTTGATCACTTTTGATGATCTACCCTATTAGGAGTATCTGTGGAGACCTATTAAATTCTACTCTGTTAAGAGCTTTAGCAACACTACTTAGTGTGCACTCGGTTAAGAGATTTACAATTGGATGGTTAAATCTACCTTCCTTGAAAGGATTTTTACACTTTGCTTCACTTGTTAGAATTTAAGGAAATTACAGTTTGACCTGAGTGTATGCAATCTTCTATTGCTTATTATAGATCCATTTAAGATTACCTGTATAAGTGTATCACCTAATGTGATTGAATAATACCTCTGTTGCTTGGTAGCCTCTATTCTTAGTTCTTGATAACCAAATTCACCTTTTGTTGTTCTGGTTCTTGAAACTTTCAATATGTTCCATAGATGTACTTGTAGGCTACATTCATCCTCTCATCCATGATAGTGAATGATTACAACATCTATTTATAAGATAGATTGACCTAATTAAGTTTCACATAAAACAATATTAACTCTATGATCATAGGTTTACAACTTGATGTTGATCTTTTAGTCTATGCGTTTTAAATCAGTTAGACTTATTAAAACACATACAATAATGTTTCTTGTCCCTAAAGTAATGGTTTTAAAAACAAATCAAGACTCTATAAATAGAATAAGAATGTTTTATTTGACGTGGAAGTCAGATCCCCTTTTTGCGGGCTTCAACTGACTTTCAATTTCTGTCGGTTGATTATGCTCTGAAATCAGTTTGACTATCTCTTGGGTTCCACTTTGACTGTTCTCTCAGGTTTCACTATATCGTGTTCGTCTAATTCCACTATCGGGTTCCTCTTTATCCTTTTCACTTTTCATTTTCAATTTACACACAAAATTGTGTCGTTGGTTTTCTTTGTACTCTGCAATTTTTGGTGATCTCTGATATCTGTATTTTTGGTTTGCTCTTGTCCTTTCTTTCAGTGTATTTTTACCAAAGATCTTCTTTGCATACTAATGGAAAAATAATGTCAAATTCTCCCCCTTTGACATTAGTATAAAAAATTGATATGTGCAAAATACTAACAAAAAATTTAGTATGTACACCATATATATTCCTTAGTCATTTCATGACTCCCCCTATGCATATGCCGGTATAGTATAAGTGTATGTGCATGATACTTTGTTATTTTTCACCTTGTGTTGTATATATCATATCATATCATTATACTCCCTTTTTTTTGTTCTTTTTCTGACTATATAGTTTCCCATATGTACATATCATTATTTTCCCCTTTTTTGATATTAAGGGCAAATGTGTATACCTATAGCTTGTCAAAAATATGAGAGCGTGAGGACTTCATGTTCGCCATCATCTTCTCCAATTTCTCCTTCGGGTTTTCTAGAGCCATGTGCTCGAGTGTGATCCTTGCATGCATATCGTAGATTTTGTATGCTACAGAAAACTCAGGAGTGGCTATTAGTTATCTTGCTAAACTGATATGATTTTCAAGCAGTGTAAGACTTGGTAGAAGTTGATCCTAGAGCTCGGTAACCTCTTCCCTAAATTGTGTTTCTGCTTCCCACGGTTTTTGTATTAACCTTTTTATCTCTACAATTTTCTCATAATGCAACTTTATTGCATTGTTATCAGTGGTTAAGCCTTTACCACTAGTAGCTAGATCGAAATCTAACTTTGCTATTTTATCACTATTCTCCTTAGTGAATTTGTCAAGTGTGCTCAATTGTTGTATCAAGGAAATAGCTTCAACAATTATTGGATCTAATTCACTTACTAATTCTGAAAGATTTACCTCATTTTCTGCCACTTCTTGGCTGATCTTTTCAATAAGTTTGTGCTGATATTTCTGCTCTACTCTCTCCCGAATTACCTTTTCTTCATCAATGTTCTTCATTGTGATGGCCTCAGTGAGAGTGGCTCGTTGATCAAGGATAGGTTTATTGTGATCAACATAAACATTAGGTACAATATGATTCATGATGTCCCTAGTTGTCTCTAGTACCATGGAGTCTCTATGATCCTTTCTTAGCTTCTCCTATAGTGTCTTCCTTTGGCATATTTCACCATACTCTTTAAGTGCTTCATAGTCTAGTGTAGTTGGGTCATATTTGGGTATCTCAATTGTCTCATCTAGAGTGACTTCCAACTTAGTATTTTTGGATTTCTTCTTCTTCTTTTGAGTTTCACTTGAATGTAGAACCATAGCTATCTTCTCAGCTTTGTCTATTGTGCTGGATGAAGTGATTTGGGGTGTTGCCTCTTTTTGCTATTGTGCCTCGGTGTCAGCTTGTTGGTTTTGAGTGGACATCTCCACATCAACCTTGACATTATCTGTAGCAACTTTTTTAGTTACCTCAGGAATGCCATCTTTTGGTTTATCTCCTTCATCGGTATCCTTATGTACTTCATCTTCCTTTGTCTGTGCATCCTTCTTAGTAGTGTTTTCATCTTTTTTCTTTGAATCTCCTTTTCTAACCTTGTCAGTTTCGGTTACAATTTGAGTGTCTCAATGACATTTTGTTCATCAGTGTTGTCTTTCTTTCCTTCATCCCTTGCATCCTCAGGAGTGCTTGATTCTTTGTCAAGTGATTTGTATTTTTCTTGAAGTATATTGATGGCTTGCATCAATATTGGCATATTTCCTGGTATGTTCACCTGTGAAGTGTCATGTGTAGTGTCATGTTCGTCAATATTGTCCTAGGTAACATTGACATCTTGATCTTTATGTATTTCTTCTGCTGGATCATCGGTTATGCCAATGATTGTGTTTTCCACAATGTTGTCCATAGTGGTGTCTGGCCATGTCTCATCTGCAACATCCATATCCTTGTTGCCTGTGGTGTCCATTTCTTCTTTGTCCAATTCAACATCTGTGATGATTATTGGTTTTGTGCTCTCAGTAGCCTGATAATCCATGGTTTCCTGATTCTTAGTTAGAGCTCTCTGTGGCTCGGGAGTTGTATCCTTTTCAAGAATATTAAGTATTTTCCTCCATTCGGCTTCACTCTTTCTATCTAACTCCATTAGATGTCCTTTAAGCACTTGGTAGTCTTGCATCTTCAGTGAGAACCTTTTGGAATGAGCCTTCATCATTTATTTGATCTCCTCCATTTTGGATTCAGGAGGCATGACTGATACTAGGGCTCCTTCCCTGATTTCTTTCTCGGAGTGCAAGGCAAAAGTCCATCTTGTCGATAGCCTGTCTTGAAGTTCTTTGGGCATACTGTCTGCCAGTTGGATTGGGAGGTATTTGTATATACACATCTTCTTGATGATTGCCTCCTCAATCTTATTTTGATCCAAGGGATCCAATTTTAACCATTGCTTTACCTTCCTAGTATTTATCAAACCTGTATTGGTAATTGAGGCACATACCTCATCAATTGTTTTAGGTATCTTGTTCTTTTCTTCTTCAAACACCTTCATCATGTTGTGTGTCCTCAATGTCTTCCCTGGTTCTAATGAAATTTATTCTAATTATTGGCCCTTTGTTCTGTGTTGTTGGTTTCCTCTTGTAGGTCCTTAATTGACCTTTCTTCAATGGTGAAGGACTTGTGTCCTTATTTGTTTGACTTCTAGTCCTTGAAGTAGGTGTGGTTCTAGGCTTCTTAGCTGGTGTTGGTAATGAAGTATCTGACTTTGTAGACTTAGAGTCACTTTCCTGTTCAGCCTCACTGACAAGTGTCTGTCCCTCAGTTTCTTCTAACTTTTCAGTTTCTTCCTTTGTGACCGACAACCTTTTCTTCAAGTTCTTTACCATTTTATCTTTCTTCATATCTATTTTCTTTACAACCAAGCTAGTTTTGATTCTTGCTTTGGCCTCTTCATAAGTGTCAAACTTTGGTTTTGTTTTGTCTAAGGGTTCATTTATCAATGCATCGATTGCATTGGATGCTTGATCAATTTTTACCTCATAGTCTAATGGTTGTAACCATGGTGTCCTTGGTACAGCAGGCTTGATGTACATGTGGTCTATGTCAACCATAAAACATATATCATTCTTGAATTTCTCAATTAGTTTCTCTGGGATCCTTACTCTTTTCTGCATTCTCTCCTTGAATCCAGTAAAGTACTCATCCATGATTGTCTCAAAATTCTCTCCCAGTGATGTTATGTACTCACTGATCTGTATGGTGAATGGTCTAGTGGTATCCCATTTTACATCTCCTACTGATGGAAAATATTATTGGAAGTAAAAGAAAATACACATGATAAGTGAGCCAAACTTAAATGTATTTGTCTTTGCATTTCTGATTGTTCTCAAGTTTTCTTCTAACTAGTTGAATAGATGTTCTGACATATCCAAATGATTTCCTTTCTTTACAATTTTATATGTTGTATTCACTGCTCCAAAAGCTAGGTTGTTCATCCTGCTAGCTTGAAAAAAAATTTAGCCTAGGACACATGCTCCAAATTTTAGTTCATCATCTATGATAGTGGATACCTTAAGTCCTCCTCCATCACACTTGGCTCATGTGTTCTTTTCAATGTCAGCCTTGGGTGGGTGTTTCAATGCCTTTACCCTATCGGTTATTGGATAATCAGTGACTGCATGAATAACATCTCAGGTTATCATTTTAGGCTCATCCAACCATAGCTTGTGGTTGTGAATTTTGCTTAGTACTAACCGAATCCACTCGGTCTTGAATACCTTTGGGAACAATAGGGAATTTGTGAGCCCTTTCATTTATATGTGCTCGTGCTCATCTTTAATAGATCCATTGTCCTTTCATAGCTTCTTGAAAGATTGTTCAACCTCCAGGTCGCCAATTTCTGCAATCTTGCAGTGAATGTATGCTTGCATGTCTTTGATGAGCAAAACCCTAGCTGGTACTCACAAGAATGCTCTAGCATTGTCAAGTTGTGATGCAACCTCTGGGAATATCTTGTAATGGGGTTCCTCACAGGTATAATTCTTGACAAGTTTGACCTTGTCCTTCTTGATGCTCTTCAGTTTAGTGGTTCTTGAAGTTGTGGCCATTATTTCAGACATATAGGGCTTTTTGTAAATGTATAAAATAGATTTCTGGGTTAACATAGGAACTTACTGTTTACTTTTGTAGTGGTCACTTATCTATTTGGAGTGTTGTGAGTCAAGTTGAATTCGCTTTGTGATGCTGTCGTTGTGTGCTCAAATTTTTCTTTTGTCTCTTTGCTCTTCTCGTTGGTGAATAATGAAACCCTTTCGTCGCCTTTTTATAGATGTTTTCCCTAAGTCAAGTCATTAATGCTCAACCACTCCTCAGTGTATGAAGAAGGAGTTGTCAGGTTAAACACTAACTTCTCTCTTTGGTGACGATGTGATACTTTGGGGTAGTTTTCTAACTTCTTGCTTTCACTGACGGGTTTCGGTGTTTTGTGAAAACAACTTTTTCAACTTGCTTGATTGCCGACAATTTTTGGTTTACACTTGCAACTTTAGCTTTTACATGTTAATCAAAATTTTTTGGTAAGTGTAGGCAGTTCAGATTTGAGTGTATACTGATGGATTTCGGTATGTATTACCCGATGGAATAGTTTTCACAGATTTTAACAAGTAATATCATGATGCATCTTTACTTATGCTAATTTGGCATTTCATCAATATATTATGGAACTGATGTAAAATATTACTTAGTGTAATGCAGTTCCATACTTACTTGTTCTACTTAGGTGGGGGTGGTGATGTCACCAGATCCATTGGATAAGGTGACACCAATTGCATTGCTTGGTCCAGCTTTATCACTGTTTGTAGCTTTCCTCCACATTTTGTTTCTCATCTTTGGATGTCTTCAATGGTATTTCCATTGGGGAATGTGTTGGTCTCTATCATTTGGTCTCTGTATTCTTTCTTGAGATGACCAACTTTATGACAGTGTAAGCATGCCATTCTGGGGTTAGTCCATCCTCTATATTTTCTTGTCCACTATCTCATACAATTTGCAGCAATGTGACCAAATCTTCCACATGTTGTACAATTTTTCCATGTGTTGTAATCCCATACATACTAGTTACCGACTCTTTTTGGTTGATGGGCAATTTTGTGACCTTTAGGCTTCGATGCTTGCTTTTTCTTCTTCTAGCATTAAAGAGTTGTGTGCCCATTTATTTTGCAAGTAGGAAAGTGTTTTCCATGTAGGTTTCCTTCTTTGGTTGTTTCCTCTTAGACTTACATTCATATTATTTATGTCCTTTCTTGTTAAATTTATAAAAAAATCCTATGAATGAAGATGTGGATTTAGGAATACCTTTCATTTTTCTTATGCATACATTTGATGTGTGGCCTTGCTTTCCATACTGATTGCATGTCAGCTTTATTGGTCTTGGATTTGCATAGAAATTCTTTAGATTGGGTGATTCTCCATTCTCAGTATAGCCTAGACCGGTATTGTTGTTTATTCTTCATTGTCCATCAAGAAAATTATCCATTGTTTTATTGCTTTCTTCAACTTTCTTGATAATTTCATTATGCTACTACTGAATTTCGAGTTCTTGTTTCAGATTTTCATTTTCTTCCCTTAGCTCACTGATAGCTTCTATTCTTTCAATGAGTTCAACATTCATTTTGTTTGCCTCTTGACTCATAAGAATAATCTGATTTATAATCTCATGAAGATGCTCTGTAAGTCTCTGTATTTCTGATTCTTTCTCTTGTAGATTTTCAGTAATCTTCCTTCTATCATCAATAGCTAGTGTTCTTTCTTTCTCAACTTGTCTAGCATTGTTCATGACATCAATCATTCATACCATCTGTTTCTCTTGACCAATTTGTAGAGATTTTACTTGTCCATCCAAATGTTGATTGATTTCATTTAGGCTTGTGATGCTTTCTTCCGATGTGTCTGATTCTTTGCTAGTAGTTGATCCTGAAGACTCAAAGAAATCTGGTATCTCTTCCTCATGGTAATCTGTTTCATTATAGTGAGATGCCATAATATTTATTTCATGTAATAGTTGTCTCATCTTGATTCTAGCTTCTTTATACTGCTCATAGAAGATCTGAATTTCTAGCTTCTGATTCTCAATACTGTTGTCAAGTTTTTTCTTCTCCATTGTATGATCTTTTCTCTTAAGCCTTTAAGCTTTCCAAATAAGAGACAGAGCTCTGATACCAATTTTTGGAATTAATGGGAAGTATGTACTAAGAGGGGAGGGGTGAATCAGTACCTCTAAAACTTTTGTATCTTTTAACCTTTATCCTTTGAGTAATCAATTGTTTATCCGACCATCTATTCTATACTATCTTGATGTAAGACATATAAATTATTTTAACTTAATCAAGCATGTGATCATTCATAGAAACATTCATGAAATTAATTGACACATAACACAAGATATGATAACACATAAAACTCCTGTTAGGAAGTAAAAATTGCGGTGAGGATGGAACCCACAAATTCTTCACTATCTGCAGATTGGAAGGGGCCGGTTAAGTCTTACAATTTGATCACTTCTAATGATCTATCCTATTAGGAGTATCTGTGGAGACCTGTTAAAGTCTACTATGTTAAGAGATTTAGCAACACTATTTAGTGTGCACTTGATTAACATATTTACAATTGGATGGTTAAATCCACCTTCCTTGAAAGGATTTTTACACTTTGCTTCACTTGTTAGAATGTAAGTAAATTAAAGTTTGACCTGAGTGTATGCAATCTCCTATTTCTGATTACAGATCCATTTAAGTTTACCTGTATAAGTGTATCACCTAATGTGATTGAATAATACCTTTGTTTCTCGGTAGCCTCTGTTCTTGGTTCTTGATAACCAAATTCATTTTTTGTTGTTTTGGTTCTTGAAACTTTCAATCTGATCCATAGATGTACTCATAGGCTACATTCATCATCTCATCCATGATAGTGAATGATTACAACATCTATTTAAAAGATATATTGACCTAATTAAGCTTCACGTAAAACAATATTAACTTTATGATCATAGGTTTACAACTTGACCTTGATCTTTTAGTCTATGTGTTTTAAATCAGTTAGGCTTATTAAAACACTTAAAATAATGTTTCTTGTCCGTAAAGTAATGGTTTTAAAAACAAATCAAGACTCTATAAATAGAATAAGAATGTTTTATCTGACGTGGAAGTCAGATCCACTTTTTGCGAGCTTCAACTGACTTTCAGTTTCTGTCGGTCGGTTATGCTTTGAAATCAGTTTGACTGTCTCTTAGTGTCCCTTGCTTGAACTATCTCTCGGGTTCCATTTTGACTGTTCTCTCACGTTGCAATATATCTTGTTCATCGGGTTCCACTATCGAGTTCCTCTTTATCCTTTTCACTTTGCATTTTTGGTTTACACACAAAACTGTGTCGTCGGTTTTCTTTGTACTTAGCAATTTTCAGTGATCTATGATATGTGTATTTTCAGTTTGCTCTTGTCTTGTCTTTCAGTGTATGTTTATCGAAGATCTTCTTTTCATACTAATGGAAAAATAATGTCATCATTTCATCTGAATATGTTGAAGAGAAACAAGTTGACAAGGATTCTACAAGGGAAGAGAGTACTCATCCTCATGAAGATGCTCCCGAAGGACTAAATCCCACTACTGGGGAAAATTTGGAAGAAGAAGAAGAGCTAGAGGACAAAGAGAATTCAGAAATAAGGGAAGCTTTGGAAAATGAAGGATAAGAAGAGGAATAAATGGAAATCCAAGATACAGAAGAAATGGATCCTATTTCAAAAATTGCCCCATATGAGCCGGTCACTGTATTTACCAAGCCCACATGGTTCACCAAGGAAATGCAGCCAAGGAAAAGAGTTTACACTAAGGAAGAAGATATAGAGATGGCGGTCTTAGGCCAAACTTTCCACAGAGGTAAATTAAGCACCCCAAAAAGAATGATGTCTTATGTCACTCAAGCCCATAGAGGTCGGTGGAAGGTGAAAGTTGCAGTACCCATAGTGAGCACTAGTGAATCAGAGATCGCTCCAGAGGATTATTCTTTTGAAGAGGTTGACTTAGGTGAACCTACTAGAGAAGGTAGTAAGATGTTTGTGGAACTGGGGTTGAAACCTACCCTAGGATGCATGGATAAAGATGAGGAAATAATAAAAGCATTAAGAGACAAAATTGAAACATTGAAGAAATTCATTGTTAAAATAGAAGGTCCCATTGACCTGGACAACTCAGAAGCCTCATTACAATATATCTTGGAGAAGAGAATTACGTCAGAATTACTTGCAGATGTACCACATTATTTTATTCATGCATGTACATATTGGAGAGACAATTTTGAGGAATTCAAGAAGTCCACCCTCATAGAATTTTTGAAGCCTTTCATATTTATTCTTAAGGAGGTCACCAAATTGGTGGATCTGATGGGTAGCGAAGAGGGGTTGGATGTGCAGGTCAAAAAATTACAAAGGATTCTTAGAGACCTAAAGGTAATAAGGAAGCAACGCTTCCAGATTTTGGTTAAAGTATATGAGGGGTCTGAGTTGGACAATTTTGATATTTGGATCAAGGACATAGCACATATAATAAAGGTCTATCAAAAATTCCTGGACAGAGTCGGCAAGAGGCCAGAAGGAGTCATGATGTGGGTTGAGAAGATAGAGAAATTCTTTGAAGGCGGTTACTTGGATTTGTATGAAGATGAGGAGAACCAAGTTTTGTACCTGGTGAAGAACATTGTGCAATTATTGGCAGTAATTTTGGCTAGTGTAATTACAAAGGAGGACCTCCAACAAATTTTCTATTTCAAGGAGTATATGCAAAGAATGTTGGAGCATGGAGAAGAAATCAAATATTTTTCCATAGAATTGGCCACCTTCGGGGAGAGGCAAGAACAAGGCCTTGGTGCTATCCAAGTTGCGGAATTAGAATAAGTTCAAGAGGTAGTGTAAAGACTCTATAAGGCACACCATGATATCCTCCCAATAGACTAAGTGTTCAGTTTTGGAATTAGCCAAATTTTGCAAAAGGGATATTTTTTTGACACTTAGCCATTTTCTCAAGTTCAATTTTTTGGCCTTTAGGACTTCGAAAGTCCTAAATTTTGGGAGTCACAAGGATTTACACTTAGTCAATTTTCATCTTGTCAATTTTTGGAGTTAAGTTCAGGGTCCAAAATTTTTGGGTCGTTTCGACGTGGATGTAATTTTCATGGAGAGCTTGTTCCAGATAATATTGCATGCATGTTTGGAGTCTTTTTTTTTCCTGGAAGATATCAATTAGTTGTATTACGAAGAAGAGCCAAGATGAAGATTTTGAGGAAGAACTCCAATTTTAGAAGAACACTCTAGTTCAAGAATGGTGGAACTCCAGTTTCAATCCCTTGTTTGCTTGGCAGATTTGGCCCTATTTTCTCACGAAAATGTAATGCAAATGGATTAAAATCCATACAAGCATGATTATAGGCATCTTAGGAGTAGTTTATCATTTGAAAGTTGTAGATTTAATTTATTTTTTCCATGTTTTCTATAGATGGAACCCTCGCTACAGGTTTCTTAATTTCATAGTTAAAGCACCATATATTTCATCAGAACAATGTAATTAGGGTTGATATTTTTCTACAATCATGTTTTGTGCAATTGGTACTTCAATCGTGGTGTGAAAATTATGCTATCTTTGAGAAATTTATGAGTTTGTGCTTTCTAATTCATCTATTTCAGAGAACCATTTGTTTTATTATTATTAATTTGGTGTTAATCATTGCTGCATTACCTTATTGTGACAAATTATTGGGGAATAATTCTACTGTGCTTAAGGATAAATTTTTCTCATGTATGCGTGCATCTGTGGTGGTTATGTGATCCTGATGAATTTTGAAAAATATTGCATCTACTATTTACATTTCATTGATTATTGCATCTGGAATTTATGATTTGTGAGTAATTTTGATTCATATCACGTGGGTTTCCTTTAAATTCCCTAATTATTTAATTCACAAGATCGGTACATTAATAGTTTATGTCCAGTAGGAATTTTTTTACATGTGATTTTCTTTGAATCTCTCGTTACCTTAAATATTTTTCTGTTTATATGGAAATTGATTGATCTTATATTCATATTAGATTTGCACAATATGAATTGTATACATATTTAAATCCAAAAACACAAAAATATCATTTGTTGAAGTTTGTTTTGCAACCTCTATAAGAATCGAACCAGCAAAGGCCTCCTTGTGAACATTTTTACATTTATCTCCATTGAGTTATCCACGTGGTTGAGACCTAGCCTAAAGGAACGTTGGGAATAATTCTATTATTCTTTCAAGAGGTGAATTTGCATCTCAAATTCCTATCCATTGTCATCATGTAAAAATGACGCTCAACACTGTTGATTGTAAACCTTCTTCCTAAACATGACGCAAACACATTAGTAGATAAAAATATCGAAGTTCTTATTTGTCTTCTTTTCCTCTACACTTTGTGATTCATAGAAATGATATATGTAACTACATTGTACTAATATAGTAGTCAACTACAAGAGGTAGGGTTAGACCTATCATTGCTCAGTCTTTGTGACTGACACCTTATTGCTCTTAGTTTGTAGGAACTCCAGAGGACATGGAACCAATCGTCAACCCGCGCAAGGACACAAAACAATCTTTCATTAACAGGCAATGGTGGATCTCCCCCTACTTTTCTTGTCTTGACTTCTCTGTTTATATATTTTAGTTGCATTATTTTTAATAGCTCATCCACGACTTTTGTGGATCCATCATCTACTTTTCCCCTTGTAATGAATAATAGAACTTGAGATTGAAAAATAGTATTTGTACTGTTATTCATATAACCATTCTGCATATCAATGAAATAAAATGTTCTCTCTTTTTTTTTTAAATCTTTTCTTTTCAGTTTAAACACTAAAACTGAAAATTTAAACTTTTTAAAATGAACCAAATGTACCTTTTACTTTGTTAATTAGCTACCCAGCTCTACCAATTTGAGCTAGATGCAAAAATTGGTAACATTTCTGGTGACATCTTAAGGGTGTTTTCTTGCTAAGTTGAAACAGACCAATTGCCTTTTTTAAATCCATTGGGCACATCATCTCTAACTTTGAAATTATGAAACCTTTTCAAAACTAAACTAAAAACACACTTTCTTAAAATTGAAACTAAAACTAATTGAAAAGAGTTTATGTTGATGAAACCTATCAACATTGTGTGGGGTGTATGCCTATAATATGAAATAGTGGGATCTCTAACTCATGTTTCATATGATGGGTTTACTCTTCAGGCAGTATGGTAATTTCCACCGACTTATCCTCTTTTCTCTAACACACAACTAAAAACTGAAAACTAAATGTTGCATAAATATGATATCTCCATTGGATAATTGTACTCTTCTTAGTAGAAATACATAAGGTTCTTGGCTATGCATTATGCATACTTGTTTGATTAAGATATGATGGAAATAACATTACTAACTAAAAACAACTAACTAGAACTAAAAATTGTGCATAACAACACTTATTGAAATATAAAACTGGACTACCACACCAAAAGCATAAACAAACTGTTGGAAGATTGTTGAGCATGTCAGAGTGTGGTTTTTGGGTGTGCTGAAATTAATGTTTTTTCATTGATGTCAACATACTGGTTACTATTTTAGACAATGCGTTCAGTGTGTTTGTTGAAGAAGATTTCAGTTTTTCAGGTGCTATATTAAAGATCTTGAGTTGTGATCGTAAGGTATTGGTCCATGGCGTCTGTAGTTGGTCTACAGAGGTTCGTAGATGTTGGGATGACAACTTGAGTGAGGTTTGATCGAGTTACTAGTTTTTTTTGTTACAATGTTCTTGTGTATAGAGGTTGAGTATTTGGATTGGTACGTCTTGGATTTGATGTTTCAAAGGTTGCAATGCTGGTGGTTACATGGTGCCTTATCATTATGTTCATAGCTAGTGTTGTTCATGATTGAGAGTACGAAAAGCTATCTTTTGTTGTGATAGAGTTTGGTATTTTATTGTTCCTGTTGATCAAAGATGAATGGTGCAGAGGCTTGGAGACTTCCAACCCTTGGACAACAAGAATCTACACCTTTGTATAACAACCCCAAGGTTTCACAATGTACCCAAGGGATTCCACCTACTCACATGGGATTAATTGAATTCAAAGGGTTCAAGACTCAAATTAAGCCTACTGAAGGCCTTAACACCACTAGATCAACTTTTCTAGATAGGTTCTAAGTGCCCTTTTCACCCTTTGATCAGATTTCTCTAAACAAGCCACATACCCAAGTAACCCTTCCTAGCAGACATAGATTGAGTTAGCACCAATAGATAATTATGGATGAGGTTATGTGCAATTGAGAATGTATTTCAGATAGTATTGTGATGATGTGGTTAAGAGTGCATACAGAGACTCTTGACCAAATGCCACTGTTGTAGCACTGTACCCTGCAACTATGCATAAAAGTGGTGAATTTGCAAAGAAACTAGTAACCCCACTCAACCTCAATACCCCAACTCTTGGACTATGATTCCTTATGTCCTCAAATGCACAAATATAAGAGAAATTAGACTCAGGCCCCTTGCAACACCAAAATCCCCAAATTAGGCCTTCAACCCCTCCAAAACTAGGACTTCCACAATCTAGGCTCTCCAAACACTATCACTTTCAATTGATGGACCAAACACCTTGTTTTTTTTCATTTCATGAAGGATTCCATCTAAATATAGTGCCCTCCTTCAAATAGAATGGCTACTATTATAGCCAAGGAGCCAAATTCATGTCTTTTACCCTGCAACAGTCAAACAATGGTGATCACCCTGCAACATACTAATCAATGTTGCATTTATAAGGTCATTTTTATATGGTACAATGATGGATTCATCCCCAAAATCACAGATACTACAGTAAGGGATGAATCCTAATCCGTTTACTCAAAACAATTCACAATTTCTAGGTCTGTCATGGGACAGACAGATTCCTAGGCTTCAAAATAAATTCAAATGAATTGAAATAATGTTCAGAACATTAAAAAATGTTTCGACAACCTTCTAAATAAATTAAGAATTCAAAAAAATCAAATATGTAAGAAAACTTCTTTTATTGCTTCAAATCTTTCTCTATCCATACAAATGGATGTACCCAGCTGTACTCTCTGGTCTCCTACCTTTGTGTGGGCATATATAGGTGACAAATAGCCTATGCAACCAATTCCATTGGTTATTTTTTATTACAACTGTAGTTTAGCCTCCTAAATCTAATTTCTCACCAAATACAACTAGTCGTTAATATTCAAATATTTGAATTATTAACTTGTGTATTTTGGTTTTATTCTTGTTTTCAACTTATTCCAACTTAAGGATTCATCTCCTAGGATCTATTAGACCTTACTAAACATTTCTTGAACCTAATTGAACCCTTGGGGCACTATTGGCCCAACTTACAACATTTTGATGTCATAGTCCTTTACCTGGACCATTAGGACTTAGCAACATTTTATTACATTCTTTATTGCGAATTGCCATTATTGGCTTCAATACATCCCAATTCATAGTTAGGGATGATTTTGTCCTGCTATCTCTGATTGGATCGATGGTGACCCTAGAAGTCTTCATAGGTGCTCCTGCACCAATGAAGACGAGTTTGGATTTCATTATGGATGAAATTCATGGTGCGTGTTGGTGTTCTTGGATCGTGTAATGATCGTTCTATTGGATTTCATTGTAAGGAGAGTTGTTGTTGTTTGTGTTATGCATTTAAGGTAGAGTTTGTACTTCATTGGAACTGTAATTGCATTGGAGATGATGTTCATTAGTTCAGTTGTAATGGACTCTATGTCCACCCTATTGTAATTGAAGAAAGACTGGTGAACCTGATTGAGGGCCAAATCTATTATTATATTGTGAGCAGTGAGATCTGGAAAGTGTGTCTGCAGATTAGGCTGTAATCTTGTGGTTTCTTGTGCATCCTTTGTTCTCTATTTTTATTTTAACCGATTAGTACTTTTAACAAAGTACATTCATCTTGTGGGTTGACTCCCACTGGGGTTTTCCCTTAACCGGGTTTCCTCGAGCACAAATCTTGGTGTTATGTGTTATGTATTATGGATCTTGCATTTACTGTTGATCTTTCAGATCTTGTTGGACAAAGTGGAATTAAAGTTATAAGGTGTGTACAATTGATTCACCTCGCCCCCCTCAGTTGTGCTTGCCTCCTTTTGGGCATAACACAAACTAGCCTTCTTCTACAAGATCCATACCACCACCTAAGATGAAACCATTGCAAGGATGGTTACAGTAACTGTCTGTCTTCTTGATTCTAGAGCGTTCAACTCGCTCACAGGTAACAATCAAGATCTGAAACATGAAAAAAAAACTTGATGAAATGTTGTAAGTGTTCCTGATGAAAGAAAGGAAACTTACTTGCACACTCATATCTATCATTCGTAACACTTCTTAGAGGCAAACGTACAAAGTGGGCTGATATTTTCTCATCTAAAACTGCATGTTAAGGTAAATGCATTTTATATAGTGGTATGCTAGCCTCCATCCAGGCTATATGCCTAATACTTAGAATTTAGAATGAGTGCTCACTAACAATCTATTGGAAAATTTTAGTTTTCTATAAAACCTTTTTGCATTGGTTGAATTAGCACATAATTCTAGATGTAAGTGATTCTCATTGATTAGGTGGTCAGGATCAAGTACTTATTTACATCGAATGACTCAAAATCATACCTAAACCAACCATTTCACCATTAGTACAGTTCATGTTGGAGCCACACCAAATTCTATGTTTTCTCTAGGTTTGAATGTTGTCCATGAATTTCAAAGGATCATGACAAGATGAATGACTTCTAGATTAAAAGATCAAATTTGAAAAAACCTTTGGCACACTTTTTGGCATTGTGTAGTTGTGCTAACACATATTTGTTATCTGGTTGGCTAGTGGAACCAAACACATGTCTTCATTGTGCAACATCATATATTAAAGAAATTTAGTGCAGATTATTCACTCGCCTTCCTTTTGAAAGTAAGTATTTCCTTCAATCTAACAAATATCTACTAGCATACCTATATTTTAAAAAATCTATGTAAGATAAGCCGAGAGATATCATTTTTTATTTCAATTTTGAAAACATAAAAATAACCATATTTCAACATAAAAAACTATTGAAATGATCTAGACACTAATACCCGTGTACTCATGCCTACCTATCGTGACAACTTTGACCTATATGTATGATAATAAAGGTACTACCACATTAATAAAATTACTTATGCTGACTTTAATAGTCAAATGCAATTAATTGTATAAAGTTGATCTATATGTATATTTAATGAATGACACATGTGACAAAAAAATGTATCTAATACAAGATATATTAATAAAGATATTACCATGTTAATATACAAATTTAAACTATTGTTTTAAAATTGGTTGACCAAGGTGGTTTTTGAAACAAAGTCTTAATAAAATAGATTAAAAAATTAGCTCTAATTAATTTGTTTACGTAAATTAGATTTTTTTGAAAATGTTATTATAAACTTTACAATTGATAAGAGGTAAAAAAATTATGATATGATAGTACCTAATTTTTACTTCTTGCTAATTGCTTCTCTTTGATTTGATATTAAATATTATAATTTATAACATATTACCTTCTATAATTTTGTAAGATGGTACAAATTATCAATAAATAAATATATTGAGATTTTTAAGATATAAATCATATTGTTATCTTCATGCTCAAGCTGACATAATAAAATTGGTACAATGCAATATTTAACTCACAACTTGAAGAATATGAATACCCATATCTGTGAATTGGGAGCTAGAGATTCAAACCTGACAAGAACAAAGGTGGGGTAACCAAATGAAACACTGGCTTTTGTCATATATTTAGGGAGATATCTTGTGCCTCCTATGATCAATATCATGTTCTTTCCCCTATCTTGTCTCTTAGCCATTAATGACATCTTGGAGATTTCAATTCAGTCAGCTTATCGTCAGATAGTGAAAAAGCTATACGAATCTACCACAAATCTTAATAGAATGACATTATTTATCATTCAGTAAAATGAATGGTTTTCTAGCAGATGAAATGATTGTCATTCTAGCAGATGAAATGACTTCCATTCCAAATGTTTTTTAAATTTAAATTTAATATCTCATTCCATACTTTTTTTAATTTTGATATGCATTGTAACTGTCAATTCCTTCTAAGTGTAATTAGTTGCCAGTTCATATTATAAGACTTTCAAGTGACTGTTAAATTTTTCAAAAATCCCAAATGTTTACATTGAAATTTGCTTCCACTGTAGGAAGCCTTTCGGCCTAGAAAGCCCAATTAGGAAATATTAAGCTCCCAACTCAGGAAAATAAAAAGTGGTCAGACAAACTCTTAATTAGGGTATGGGGTTGGTAGAAAGATGACCTATGACCATTCAAGTTGCATATAAATAAAAATTTTCTTATTGTTGATAACAAGTCAACATAAAAATAGAATGCTAGGGTTCAGGGTTTAAGGATTCTAGCAAAGAGTTCACCACTTAGTGTGTTGGTTAAGTGTTGTTGTTGTTGTTGTCCACACCTAAATTCAAAGCCCTGCTAGGCCACAGGAACTCATGCCTTCTCTAATCCACTATGCTCACAGATTTGTGCCTCAACCTTGTAAGAAGGGATGATGTCCCCCATTTGTAGCCTCGCTGGTTCATAGCTCCATGTCAAAAGCATTTCATGTGGACTCGAAGGGCGTGTCATGCTAGTGTCACTAGGCATGTTAAAAAGTTTAATAGCCATTTTTTTAAAGGATTCTAGCTAACAAAGAATTAGGACCAAGGGTTTTTAGGATACAACAAGATTGAGAGCTCTAAAATGACCAAAAGCCAAATTTTTTTAAGGTTTCAGCATTGTACACCAGTGACTATTGCCACAATTTCATTTATAATACATGTAATGATTATAATGTGTTATTTTTTATATTTCGAATTCCTTGTCTATCAATAATCTTCCTCATTATATATAACATGAAAATAAGTGAATGAACTTAAGAAAAAATCATTATCTGTAATAAGAGAAAAAGTTTAATCAAGATTAGGATCATGTCACTAATTATTAATTATGACGTGGTTAATATCAAACCTGCCATCATCATCAACCATAGGCATTAGAGATATAATTAATATGAAGTCATGTAGAAATAAAGTGTAAAAATCCAAAGTGAAAGGCAACAATAAGATGCCTGAAAGATGAAAAATCATTCAAAGAGTGAAATATAATATATTAATAGAAAATTCAGTACCATCTTTATGGAGAAAGGATATGATGTCGAATATAAACGACTACAAAAATAAATTGATATCCTTGCCCAAGTATAGAATTCTGCCGTCGACGAACAATTCATCGGCAGAAATCAGAGTTTCATTCAAATCTGCGTCGCAACCGTGGTTAACACTACTTACGTTGCAAAATTCAAATTATGTGCCACAATTCATATTATCCTCGCCAGATCTTTTTTGTTTTCCCGGCGTCTTCCTATCTGTCTGTCTGTGAAAGATCGACGGAAAATGAAATCCGCGAGCTTTGCCAGCCATTTCCGAATTCCTGCCACTCCATTGCTCACGAATTTCCGAGTTTAGGTTCCAAATTAACAGTCCATATATTTGCAATGAGCTTGGTCAATGGTGCATTCTGTCTAGAGCTTAATCATGTCTCCGAATTACTATCTATCTCATACTTTACCTTGTTTTCCTTTTAAACCTTTAGTAATTTATGATGGAGATGTCTACCAAGACATCAAGATTCTTTTTACAATTTAATTATTGAATTCTTAAAATTAAATTAAATTATTAAGTTTTAAAAAATGTCTTTTCATCAAGTGTTTTGTTGTCTGTATAGTCAATTCTATTTATGACAAAGGCATTTGACAACGAAAATATACAATTACAAAAAAAAAAAAATTGATGACAAGAGCATGAATCATAAGCATTTGAGGGTAAAAGTTTTGAGAAATCAAGAATATGTAATTAATCTATTTTTGGGTAATATTTCTAGGTCCTTTACATTCAACAAGATTTATTTATGGTAGGTTCTTTTAAAGGATATTCGTCTTTCAAAAAACATATTTTTCAATTTTTTGTTTTATAAGAAAAATAATAACTTATTCCATAATCTAGAACAAGTTGTGGGAGTTGCCACTACTAATCTTCTCTACTCTTCTTTAAAATATGATTGTAGACTAGATTGTTGGTCTCAAAAGAATTCCTACTAAAGTAATCCACTATTAAACACTCAGTTATTAATTAAAGAAAAAGAGTGAGGATAAAATGAACAATCATGTGAAACATTTGAGGTTGAGGAGTCCCCTTCTCTTTTTATATTTAAATTTTTTTTTACACTATTTTTCGAAGCAATATATTTGTTGATTAAAAATTTAAATAAAATCGCTCACACTTCAAACAATTGAACACTATACAAATACATAAGACCATACTATTAGAGAGTGAGCATTCAAACTATAATAGTAAAAGTTAAATGTTATAGTATAGATTATAGGATTTTTATATATTTAAAATGAATTTGAAAAATTCTACTAATTTATTTAATCGGTCAACAAAATGTTATGATCCACTTGACAATGAGGATTGAATGTCTTTTCAATCACAAGAATAATCCCATTTTCTTGGAAAACAATGTATCACACTAGCCTTCATGGAGTTGTAAATGAGTGCATGTGGTGAATGAGTTAAGGAGCTTTATAATGAATGGTTCATAAAACACAACAATTGTTGACTTTTTTTGCAAATAGGGTAGTAAGCTAAGTAGGCTTGAACTTGGGAGGAACTCTAGGGTTAAACACATTTGAGTTAAAGAGATATTGAGTGACCTCTGAAGAATTCATGATGCTTCACTCCTATAATCATCACTAGAAGCAATGAGTGCTAAGTGGAATATTCATACTCATGAGAGACGGGTTTTTGTGAACCAAAAGTCATGAAATTGTCTCAAAAACTATGTGGTTGAATCCTAATAAAACATTACACAGTTAAATATTTTTAAATACAAATGCATAGTAATAGGATATCAAAATATATATTCAACAAACTTTAAGCAAGAAGAAAATCAAACAATTAAATACTTTTACATGTTTATGCATAGCAATAAATTGTACAAAATTTGTGTTCAATTTCTTTCAAGTAGGAAAGAAATGGTTGAGAATTAATAAAAGTTTAAATTTAAGCTTTAAAATATCTAAAAGTTAAATCTATGGGTGGGGTAATGTTGTATGCATGATTTGACCTCTCAAATTTTAAGAGCAACTTGATTCAAATCTATTCATTTTTCTTGCACTGCATAAAAGAAGTTTGTGTTTTGAGTTGGAACTCAAAAATTATAATTAAAACGGTACACAACTATCTTTTGGTCATCATGACAATAAGATCACAATCAAAATATGAATAAAATGAAGATGTAATAAATAAAGATCATACGAAAATATGACTAAATCTAGATGAGTACTTGAGCTAAGTACATAACAATATTTGAACTAAGTACATAACAATATTTATATGCATATGGATATAAATTAAATAAATACGATCTACTCCATACAAAATTAGAATAAAATGTAGATATGTAACAAGTAGAATATATAGAAATATGAATAAATGTAGACGAGTAAGAGCTAAGTACATAACAATATTTATATGTATATAGATATAAATTAAAGAAATAAGACCTACTTCTTACAAAATTAGAATAAAATTTAAATGTAATAAATAAAGAGTATATAGAAATATAAATAAATATAAATGAATAAATACTGAATACATAAAAAATATTTAAATGCACACACACACACATATATATATATATATATAAGCAATGCATATAAATTACTCATTTTCTAATATTTAAAAAAAAAAATTAAGAATATAACAATTTGAAATGCTAATACAACTAATTTTAAATATATATATATAAGCAATGAATATAAATTACTCATTTTCTAATATTTAAAAAAAAAATTAAGAATATAAGAATTTGAAATGCTAATACAACTAATTTTAAAATTAATCTGAAACAAAAATTCTTTAACGTACTTAATACAACTAGCTTAAAATTGATTCTTTTATGTACTTAATGAAAATTATGGACCATTATATTAAACAGGTGACATGAGCGAGAGTAGTAGTCTGAAAGTGGATACATCATCCTAGATAAAAGTGTAAAAACAATCCATTAAAATATGTAGGATCCGAGGACCTGTTCCTGCAAACAAGACTTATTGTAATTTTTTGAAAAAAAAAAAGAAAAACAATCACGGAAGTCAAAAATATCATACTTCTTCCGCCCTCAGAGACCTCATATTTCTAAAGCAGGCATTTACCACTGGGCTCACTCTCATGCTTATACTTCCATCTCCAGCAAGGTTTCTCGAGTTTCGAACCATGAACCTCTCGTTCCTCCTCCCAGGGCTACCTCGGCCATAATTTCTTGGAAGAGAATTTGTTACTACCCTTTCAAGGCTGCCTTTGCGATTCGGCAATCCTTGAGGCTTCTCAAAATCTTCACGCTTTGAGTTGGATGTACCCAAGGGTTTCGAATCTGAGAGCAAAATCTTCCTTCCGGACTCAGCTCCGATGGATATGCTTCGGTAAGGCGAAGCATCACAGCACGGCTTCGACTTGCCTTCTACAGCAGATTTGCTTGTCGAAAACGGCAACGCGCAAATAAAACAGCTACCTCGCTTTTCCCTGCCGCTCCTTGAAAATGGCCACTGCAATCTTCCAGAAGGACGATTTTTCACTTCGCTTTTCCCTTCATTTAAACCCTCACCTGCTTCCTTCAACGCGGGGCCAAAATGATCGTTGTTGCTCAGCTTGAATATTTTCTTCCACCTGATGGACTTCCAGCGAGAGGATTTGCATGCATCTTTTTCGAATCCGCTTGTCTTTGAAAGATTATGCGACGCAGATCGAACCGGCGACGAGCTTTCCAGACTCGCATGACTGCCATTACCTAAAAGCTGAGATTCCCGGACTTGATTTTGAGGCATAATTTTGCCGTCGACGAACAATTCATCGGCAGACATCAGAGTGCCGTTCAAATCTGCGTAACAACCGTGGTTAGCACTACTTACGCTGCAAAACTCAAATTCTGTGCTGTAATTCATACTATTCGCGCCTGATCTGTTCAGCTTTCCCGGCGACTCCATGTCTGTCTGCGAAAGATTGACAGAAAATGAGATCCGCGGACTCTGCCAGCCATTTCCGAACTCCGGCCGCGCCATTGCTCCGTAATTTCGGACCTTAGACTCCAAATTTACAGTTCATACATCTGCAATGAAAATGAAAAGCAACAAATTGAAAAGGTCCATTTCTTCATAACTCCTTCTATAAACCAGCGTAAAAGCTCATCATAAAACATTTCGTCAGACGTTCAAAACAACCTAAACGGCAGAATCAAACTCCAAATTTACAGTGCAAACATCTGCTGAAAACTAGAAGTCACGAATTGAAAATATTCCTATTCTTCACATCTCCTCCCATAAACCAGCATATTAAGCTCGTCATAAAACATTTCGTCAAACGTTCAAAACAACCTAAACGACAGAACCAAACTCCAAATTTACAGTCCGTACACTGCAATGAAAGCAAAAAGTCACGAATAAAAAATATCCTATTCTTCAATTCTCCTTCTAAAAAGCAGCGTAAAAGCTCACCAGAAAAGATTTCGTCAAAAGTTCAAAACAACCTAAACGGCAGAATCAACACAGAAAGAAAAAAACACTTATTCTTATGCTAAAACCTATCATTTACCTTCGCCATACCGTTCAAGGCTTTTATAAGAAAATTGTTAGAGTCTCCTNCAAAACAACCTAAACGGCAGAATCAACACAGAAAGAAAAAAACACTTATTCTTATGCTAAAACCTATCATTTACCTTCGCCATACCGTTCAAGGCTTTTATAAGAAAATTGTTACAGTCTCCTTCACATCTTTTATGAGCGCAAAGCGAACAATCTGGACGCCATTACAAAAATATAACATCTTAAATAGACTAAAAAGCTTTCAGCGACAAAAAAAAATCAGAACTGTTCATGTAAAGTGAATCCAAACCTAAAATTCCATTTCGTTTTCAATAAATGCAGACAAAAGCAGACAGCTTGATCCAGATATCTAAGCCTTGCCATGGAAAATTCGTAGAACAAAGAGCATTTATGAGTATGTACCATTTGCTTTGCTTCCCTCTGCAATTCTGTCGCTTCTTCAAATCAAATCCAGTCCTACGCATAAACTAACTAAAAAAAGATAGGTTAATATAGTAATTTGTTCCTGCGGTCAACTCTTTCTAGACAATGAAATTACTATTTACCATGTACTACTTACCCCGTTGGCCTTTTACCTTTTACATCCAGTAATTTATGTCCACGGCTTTTTTTTAAACTAATAATGACGTTTAATTGCGACATACTTTTCCAAAAATATTGTGTCGAGGAGCATAAGTACACGATTAATTTTTTGGTGGGGATAAGCTTTAAGGATTAAGGGATGTTTAAATAATTGATTTATCTAAGTATTAAAATTTGTAGAGCCAGATTTGATTTGTGGTGAGTTCTTTGTGAGAGTTCACTTAGTACATTAGATTTTTTAATTTTATTTGTTTTTATAAGGAAAGGAATAATTTATTCCATAATCTATTGTGAACATGGGCACAAATCTTGAGAGCTACCCTGATTAATCTTTGAGAGTACTCTCATTTGAAATATGGTTGTAAAATAGATTGTTGATGACAAAAAAATCAATTTAAAGCCATCCACAAACAAACACTCAACAATTGTCAAGTCATATGATATATAGATAGTGGAGTCGTGGAGGGGATGTGTTGTCCTCCTAAGAATTTCTTACAATAGTACATTGCATGTCCTTTTCAAACGACTCAAATAAATTTTCTATTGTTTTTTTTATAATTGATAGTAAGTTTCTATGTAGATGTTTAACTAATGTTTTGGAAGCGATATTTTAAATTTTTAATAGATTTTTTTTGGAGTTTGTGATCCCTTGATTTATTTTTTCTCCTTTTAAGTAATGACAAATTATGATGATCATTATTATTATAGAATTTTAAGGTTAAATTTTAAAAAGAAATATAGAAAACATGTGGCAACAAAATGTACAACTGTGGTACAATTGAGTTTGAGTGGGTGTATAAGTTTAACTACTCCACTATTTTTAAAATTATACTATGTTAACTAAAATTTTATGTAAAATTATTCACTTCAAAAAACTAAGCAACAAATAACTACACAAAAACATACTATGAAAGAATAAGTATTCAATATATAAAAGTATAAATTATATGTTTCAGTGTAGCTTACAAAGGTTTTATATTTAAAAGCTAGTAAAAAATTGAGGTTAATCTACCTAATTAGTAAACAAAATATCATGGTGGCCAACTTGAAAATGATGATTTGATGGATGTCCTCTCAATCATTAGAATAGTGACCCCCCCTTTTCATAGAGATTATTGGAGCATACAAATCTATTTAGATTTGTAAAATGAATGCATGTTAATGAATGAGCTAAGGATCTCTGTAACAAATGGGTAATGTGATACAATATTTACTAAAGGTTTTGTAAATGTAATATCAAGTTATGTGGTCTTAACAAATGGGTAATGTGACACAATATTTACTAAATGTTTTGTAAATGTAATATCAAGTTATGTGGTTCTCGGAAAAACTTTATGATTAATCACATTTGAGTTGAAGTAATACTAGAATGGATGACCTCTTTAAATGTCTTGATATTTTGTCTCTTTGAGCATCACCTACATATAATGAAGGATAAATGGACCATTTATATCTATCAAAAATGATTCTTGTGAACCAATATTCATGATATACATGTTAATATACATGGTTGAATTATGATAAAATGTTACACATTTGAATATCTTTAAAAAGCAACTTGCTGCCTCTATAATTATAT
>MU224890.1:27601-39541 GCA_018584345.1 Thuja plicata
AAGGGGAGGGGGGTGTGGGCCCCGCCACCCCCATGTCAATTTGGTTTTTTCTTTTCATTTTTTAAAATTAGTTTAATTTGTAATTATTATATTAAGTTTTGGTATTAATTTTAATTAATATGTTTTATTATTAATTTTAATCAATATGTTTTGTTTAATTAACATTAATTAATGTTGATTTTAATTTAGTAATTCTTAATTAATTTAAATATATTAAGTTTAGTTAATTTAATTTAATTTATCTAATGTTTTTTATTAAGGTAAAAATAGGTTTTGAAAGGACCCCGAAACCTTTTACAATAAGCTACTAGAGATAAGCATCAAAGGCACTTACAAACATAGAAAGCTTGCATTGAACAAAAGGCAAGACCTAGAGAGACACCCTAGAATGAAAATAAGAAATTACAAGAACTTCCAAAAGAACGCACAGTTTCCAGCAGAACTTCTAGCACAAAGTCTAGCACAATTTCTAGCAAAAATTTCAGAACTGAAGAAAAAATATTACATTATTTTCTGGTAGGCTTCCTCTGCCTCCTTCTGCATTTCTTTTATTTTGTCAATGGACTCCTTCAGCTCAAGCATCTCTTTCGGGATCTCAAGGACTTTTCTTTTAATACCACTTCGGGTTCTAGATCCAGGGCCTAAGCTTCCTGCCTTATCATCAATGGTAATTGTTGTATTTTCCAGCAGACTTCTTTCCAGATAAGCGTAAAGAAGTCTAAGTTTATTTAAATACTAGTAATAGTTATTTTAATTAGTTTATTTAAATACTAGTAATAGTTTTAAATAGATATTATTATGATATTATTATTTGTTTTAGATTAAGCTATAAACCTAATTCTTTAAATGGATTTCAAATTATGGTATTTAAATAGGATTTATTTATTGTGTTGTTGAAATAGGATGTTATGGGCCTATTATTTATCAAGACATGTTTTAAATGTTATTGAGTATGAATATCTCTTTTATGCATAAATTGTTCAAATTAGACATCATTTGATTAGTTAATAGCTTCTTTAAAATTTGGACAAGATGATTCACTTAATCAATCTGTGATTTATAGTGATTAGGATTTATAGAGAAAGATTGTTACTTTATTGTTAGAATAAATGTGTAAGAGTTATGGCTGACTTCTATATAATATAGATGTTTTTTTCTTTCCTTATGTGCATGTTTCACATTATGGGTATCTATTTTTCTTAGATTTCCCTAGAATGTATACAAAGGCTAGGGGGTGTTTTGCATTTATGTTTATGATAAGGCATGTGTGTTTCATGTAATTGCCCTAAACTGACCATGTAAACCCTTTTGATTATATTATGAGATTGTGTACCTCTTTGTGACCATTCCTGTTATGTGTGGATATTGGATTGGGTATACTTGGGGTTTTGACCTATGCTAGATCTATGTAGAATCTATGAGCCTAGGGTAGGTTACCTAGATATGTAGTAGGGGGTGGATTGCAATAAGTTCTGTGTCTGTAAGTGACTACTTGGATTGCTTATTGTAGGTATAATTAATAAGTGATAACTAAATGCATAACTGAGAGATCTTAAAATAAACTAATAAGATGTGTTCCTCACCCATGCTTGAGCACTAGTATAGGCTAAGATGGAGGGTGAGATGATACTTTCCACCTTTGAAAAATGTGTGTCTAGCATAGTTAGTGGCATTGTCAGTTTGAGAGGTCATTGATGCCATGTATGGTCTCTTAAGTGTCAGGATCCATTGGGGTTTCTAGGAAAAAACTTAAGGGTTAGATGTGCATAATGACACCTTCCTTTACACAGTCTAGGTTTCCTACGGATATTAGTTTTCTCTGGATTAGTGAGTCTTACCTTTCATGATGTATAGTACACTTGGATTAGAGAGCTTTTAGGATCCCTTGCTTAGCGGTTATTTCCTTATTGGTTTTGCATATCCGACGGGGGTCTATTGTTATCTCCTTAGCACAGTGGGGTGGACCTTTGTGGTTCCACATGGATGGGTGGTAATGATTCTTTACCCATTGAGATTCGATTTCCTTGTTCCAAGTGCTTGATTGTTCTTTGCAGATGAGCTCTTTGTATTTCTTCATTATTGATTATGTACTTATCTTCCATTATTTTAAATTTTGTATTAGTGTTTCGCATGTGATACCTAATCTAGATATTGTATATTATATAGATTAGAGTGACAACCACATACCCTGCGACATGTATAGTGGATGTGATTTTATGGTGGTTTCATGGTTATCCATGAGGTTTGTAACTATGGGTTTGTAAGTTGTAATTGTTATATCTATTCAAATGGAATCTTTTGTTATATTGTTAGTTGTGTTTTACTTTACGTAATTCAATGTCATGGAACCCTTGAGTCTTGTTATCTATGTGAGTGTATGAAATGTGTATAAATGTTATTTGCTTCTGCATTAATGTATGTCTTTTTATGTAAACTTTAAGAAAAAAATATTTAACAAACATAGTATCATGTTCTAGGTTAATCTCTCTTGGGTTGCCTGACGGGGTGTTACATTTGGTATTAGAGCCCTAGTTTCTACACTGGGAACTCTGGGAATTGTATGTTGTGTCTAGCTTGAACTTAAAACTAAAACATAGACATACAACACTTTTGTTTTCAGATTATTGCTTTATGGTTATATTTTATTCTTTAGTTTATGATTCAAGCTATGTGGTGAGTTTTGTATCTATCTCTATTTGTTTTAGGAATCATACCTGAAACAAGAGCCATTGGAGGCTGTCACAGAGGTGGGTATGGTTCCCATTGGAGAGGTAGGTAGTCTAGCCCCTCCATGACTATCAAGAAGGAGAGTAGTTAGCATCAGAATAGAGATGGTTAGAGAAGGGAGAGTCGGGATGAGTCTGGAGGACTTGACACTAGACAGATGCTTCAGGCTATCCTGAATCATCTTTGTCTTGAGAGAGTCAGAGTAGAGCAGGATGCATCCCATCACTCTCATAGAGAGGAGAGATAGAGGGAGATGTATTGGAGCCCTCATAGGAGAACCATACAGTGGACCCTGACGTGGTCATAGCAAACCACATGAGGGATCTGATGAGAGGGAAGAATATTCCTTTTGATGGGTAGGGATCTGGTATGGAGGCTGAGACTTGGCTCATAGCCTTAGATAGGATCTTCGCTATGCACCCTTTTAGTAGCAATACTAGAGTGAGGTATGCTATGATGCAACTGTCACACTCTGCAGCTATATGGTGGAAGGTCAAGGAGGATAAGCTGGGTCTTTAGATGGACATTGTTACATGGGAGCTCTTTCTTGAGAACTTTAGAGAGAGATTATTTTCTGATCAGTGGAGATAGTAGAGGTCCAATGAGTTCCATAACTTGAGGTAGCTAACTTTGACCATTGAGCAATATGAGCATCATTTTTATGATCTCAAAAAGTAGGCAAGATATAGTCAGGACTCCGCACTTATGATACAACACTTTGTGCAAGGGCTTAGTGCTTTCATCATGGGGGAAGTAAAGCTCTTTGAGCCTATGACCCTATGAGTCACAGTCATTAAAGCCAATCTTGCAGAGGCTAACTTGGCCTTATGTCATGGAAGACAACATGGTGGCTAGACTGGTGGGGCATCTAGATTAGGCTATAGAGGTAACTAGTCATAGGGTGCTGGGAAATTCAAAAATCCATCCAATTATTACAGAGGCAACTAGAATCAGAGTCAAAATCAGCAACAACAGCAGAAGGTTGCACCTCCTACCTAGAGTGGTAAGAGCATCAGGAGTAGAAAATGCTTTAGGTGTAATCATTCCAACCATCCAGCATAGTGCACATAGCCTAGTGCGAGCAAAGGGAGTGTCCAACAGTTGAGTATGCCCTCCAATGGGAGAGGTAATATCAGAGGGATAGGATGTTTCACTTGTGGTCAGTTTGGCCACATTGCAGTGAATTTTCCTCAGAGGGTACCTCAGTACTCCGCACAAAGGCCAACAACCTTAGAGCCTACATTAGGAGGGGGATCACATAGATTATTTGTAGCCTTGGATGATAGATAGGTAGAGCATTAGGGGATAGTCATAGAGATGTCAGGTACTATTCAAGGTACCTCTATTTCTATATTGTTTGATTCAGGAGCTACCAATTCTTTTATATCACCTTTCCTTGTTGAACGTTGTGGGCTAGTGGCTACAAAGAAAGCCTTAGGTTGGAAATTGGAGTAAGATTTAGGGGCTAAGGTAGCTACAGATTCCTTCATTCATAATTGTGAGCTGAACTTAGGGAAGTTCATTACCTTGGTTGACCTTCCTATGATTTCTTTAGGTTCATATGGGGTTGTCTTAGGAATGGATTGGTTGGGAGCTCATCGAGCTAATATTGATTATAGACAGAAGACCATCCATTACAAGGATGATGATGGTAAGGATGTCAGATTATGGGGATTCCATGACCCATATCCCTTTGTATGATATCTGCTATGCAACTAAAGCAATGTATGCAAAGGGGTTGTTAGATGTTTGTAGTATCTATATATGAGATATATGGAGTGGAGAGTGAAGTCAAGACACTAGATCATCATATATTACAGGAGTTCATTGATGTATTTCCTAATGAGATCCTAGGTATGCCACCGAAGTGTGACATAGACTTCTGCATAGAGCTTGTGCTAGGATCAGAGCCTATTTCTAGAGCTCCATATCGGATGACCACTCATTAGTTGAGTGAGTTGAAACTATAGCTAGAGGAATTTTTTAAAAGGGGAGCATTTTCCCTATTGTTTCTCCTTGGGGAGCACCTTTCCTCTTTGTCAAGAAGAAGGATGGATCATTACACTTGTGCATCGACTATAGACAGTTGAACAAGGTAAAAATAAAAAATAGGTATCCATTGCCATGCATTGATGAATTATTTGATCAGATCAAGGGAACCAAGGTGTTCTCTAAAATAGATCTTAAATAAGGATACCACTAGTTGTGAATTGAGGATGCAGATATCCAGAAGACTACATTCCATACACACTATGGACACTATGCATTTATAGTGGTTCCTTTTGGGTTGACAAATGCTCCATCGGTATTCATGTGCTTGATGAATGTAGTATTTAGTGAGTACATAGATCTATTTTTTATCTTCTTCTTGGATGACATACTAATTTATTCTGGATCCATGGAGGAGCATGAAGAGCATCTTTGACAGGTTTTGTAGTGCCTTAGGAAAAATCAGCTTTATGCCAATTTGGCTATGTGATTTTTTCCAGTTGGAGGTACAATATCTTGGTCATATTATTTGTGTAGAAGGTATCTCAGTAGACACTTCAAAGATTCAGGCTATTGTGTAGTGGCCAGCACCCACTAATGTGTCTGAGGTACATAGCTTCATGGGTCTTGCGGGATACTATCGCAGATTAGTGAAGAACTTCTCTAGAGTTGCACATCCTATCACTTCTTGGTGTAGGAGCACCCTAAATGAACCAATTGTTCCTATGGAACCTAGGGGTTCTCTCAAGGTCCTAAGAGGACTTTAGTAGTGATAATACATTGGGTTAATCACTGGATCACCTTGTAAAGCCATAGTTCCAAGATTGTCACATTATGAGCCCTTGGTTAACTATGAGTCATTAATGATCCAAAACCATAGGAATAGTTTATTTTTGAGTTTTTAATGTTTGGATCCACTAGGGATCACAAAAATAACATCATGACCAAGTTTGGTCACTAGATTTACAAAATTGCAAAAAATGCAAAAGTTGCTCAAAAGTTGTCAAGCAACTTTTGAGAAAACAACTTTTTGAAAACCAACTCCCAAATGGTCACGTCAGTTCAAAATTGTCATGTAACCATTGGGAGTGCCTAAAATATCCCTTTCAAGAAGGTGGTAGGCTGATCATGTAACTTGGCATTTGAAAATTAATAAAAATAACCATTTTCTTGCATTCCCGAGAGACAGTCATTGTGTACGGTCAGGTAAGGAAAGAAGGACATGAAAGTCTAACACCAAGGGTTAGTGTTTTGAATCTTCCTTCATTTTATTTTTGTCTCATGTGTTGATAGATCTTGGTTTGAAATTTTTTTAATTTACTAACCCACTGCTTGGATTGTTGGCCCTAATTTAGGGTTTCTAAGAAAATTAAGTGTATTTCCACTTTCGACTATGGGAATTCAATGACCCTTGGCAGAAAGCTTGTTTGTATGATGCTCTTTAAGATTCTACAAGATAGGTTCTTTAAAGTGCAGGGAGATGGAGTTGAAGTGATTCCCTAGGTGTATATCCTTATGTATACACCCATCTAGAATTAGGATAGTAGTCATAACTCTCACATGGGATTTGATCAGAGGCTCTAAATCAAAGGAAGAGACCCTTGTATACATCCTCACATGATCCTATCATTGGTTTGATATTTGGATGCATCCTAAATGTACCTCTTGTGTAAATGGAGGCCTAATTAGCCCTAATTGTAGAAGTAATTTTGTGTATTTTCCTTTCTCTTTCTCATTTCCATGTTCCAGGGCTTAAGTCAAAGGTCTTAGGCCATAAAGGATTCCTTAATCCCTAATATTTTATGAGGGTTATGTGTAAGAATCTAAATTAAGGTAAATTTTCCTTCTTAAAAAGGCTACATGCATAGTCCTAGGTTTGTGAAGAAACCATGTCATATGGATTGTATTTAAGTGAAAGAACCATTTGAACTAAATGTTAGGGACCTAAATAGACCCCACCTATGAGCATAGGTCACCCCTAGTCCCTTAAGTCATTTTGGGGGTATTGTTAATAATTTGAGTCAAGTGCTCCTAAAGCCACTCTTGGTAGTTGGTGTAGTACGATTGGTAAAACCTAGTGATTAGGTTGCCCCTTTTTGGGTTGAGGTTGTGATAGCCTAACCAAGTCCTTTTCCCAAACTTATAATAAGTGTGAAGCACTTTGGCTCTGAATCAAGTAATTTTGGGGTATATTGCCCTATTTGGGTCACTTAGAGGCTTCCAGTTGCCCACTTTGCATCAAGTGCTACCAGCGCTATATCTTCTACTGAGGATGAAGATATCCCTTCAAGGGTTACAAATATTGAACTAGTAAAGATGGTGAGAGTATAGAGGGCAACTAATGCAACCTTGAAAAGAAGACTTCAAGAGTTGGAGAATAAGGTAGAGAGGGGTAAAGGAGACATTTCTGGTGGTGAAGAGGGAAGTGAGTTATAGGATAACAACCCTGATCTAGATGTGAACATTCCTTCAGAATAGAGACCCTTCATAGATGCCTTAAAATCAGTGGGGAGAAGAACCATGGATGAGAAGTTGAATTTTCCAACTTTTAATGGAAAGATGAATGCAGATTTAGCCTTGGATTGGATAGAGTCCCTAACAAGCTTCTTTGAGTGTGAGGACATCCCTGAGAAGTAGAGAGTAAAGATGGAAAGATCCAAGTTGAAGGGAGCATCCATAACTTGGTGTAACTTCATCCAAATAGAGAGGGTGAAGAATGGGAAGAGTATGATCTCTTCATGGAAAAAAGTTATTGCATTGGTCAAGGAGACCTATGTGCCTAAAGACTATGGGATTCAACTCCATAGGAGGAAGAAAAGACTAAAACAAAAGGATATGGATGTAGGCCTATACACCGAGGAGTTCCTAAAATTATGGATGAAGACAAATGTGGCAAAAGACAAAGAAGAAAATTTAGCAAGATATATGAATGGTCTGAAAGTATCCATTAAAGAGGAACTTAGCGTACACTGCCCTACCACTGTGAACAAGTGCTATCAAATGACACACAAGGTAAAGGAAAAATGGCAGAGAAAAGAGGATTTTGGAAAAGGGAAGTGTAATGATAGTGGGAAGAACTTCAGAGGGAGAGGAACCTCTTGGAATATAGGGCAATACAGTGGTAATAACAGTAGGACCCATGACCAAGGAGACAAAGAAAATAGTGATAAAAACTTTAGAGGTAACTATAGAGGGAGAAGACCCTTCAATAGGGGAAGGACAAACAATGGAAGAGGAAATGGACCATTGAGGTGTTACTACTACAATCAATTGGGACACCATGCAGGAAGATGCCCTGAAAAGAGAAATAACAATAACCAAGGTGAAAGAGGAGCTCAACTCATTCAAGAGGACAAGCAAGAAGAAAATTCTAATGCAAGGGACCTAGAACCAAAGGAAGGATCATGTTTGATGATGAGGCAAGTCTTCTTTCAAGTTCCACAAAGCCCAGAACCTCCTCAAAGAAAGAATCTCTTCCAAACAAAGATCAAATGCAATGGGAAGGTATGTAGTTTACTTATAGATTCTGGCTCAACTGAAAAATCTAGTATCTTGTGAAATGGTACAGAAGTTAAACCTCCCTAAGAAACCTCATCAGTTTCCTTACCATGTCTCTTGGCTAACAAAGGGTCAATAAACCTTAGTGACTGAACACAAATGGATAGAATTTTCAATAGCAGACTTCAAAGACAAAGTTCTTTGTGATGTTGTGGAGATGGATGCCTCCCACATTCTTTTAGGTAGGCCTTGGCATTATGATGTAGATGCCAAACACCATTGTAGTAAAAACACCTACTCCATCAGTATAGATGGAAAAACATTCACTATGAAGCCCCTGCCTAATACCAAAATAGAAAAGGAACCTGTTGTCATAACCATGGGGGAAAAAGAAATGCTATAAGTATTGAGAAAGCGTGAAAATGAGGCCTATGTATTAATATCCAAGCCTAAGGATAATGTAAGATTTGATAATGATGATCCTATACCAGATGAAGTTCAAAAGTTACTCACAAAATACAGTCCTGTCACTACTAGTGACCTTCCCGCAACCCTCCCTCTCTTGATAGATATTATTCACCAAATTGACTTAATAACTGGCTCCTCTTTGCCTAACAAAGCCACATACAAGATGACACCAGTGCAATATGCAGAGATTGCAAGACAAGTAAATAAACTATTAGAGAAGAGACTCATCCAAAAGATTCTCAGTCCATGTGTTGTCCCATCATTTTTAGCCCCTAAAAAGGATGGAAATTGGAGATTGTGCATTGACATTAGAGCCCTAAACAAAATAACAATAAGATATAGGTTCCCCATTCCAAGAATGGAAGGTCTTATGGATGAATTAGGCACTGCTTGTTACTTTACTAAGATTGATTTAAAATCAGGCTATCATCAAATCAGGATTAAGCCAGGAGATGAATGGAAGACATTGTTTAAGATAACTAAAGGTTTTTTTGAGTGGCTTGTTATTCCATTTGGCTTGAGTAATTCTCCTAGTACATTCATGAGACTCATGAAAGAGGTCTTTATTGATTTTATTGGCAAGTTTTTGGTCATCTATTTGGATGAAATTCTGATTTATAGTCATAGCAAAGAGTAACACCTTGATCATATTGAGCAGGTTCTAAGGAGACTCCATCAGCACAAGTTAGTGACTAGATTGGAAAAATGTACGTTTATGAAGAAGGAACTCATCTTCCTAGGATTTGTCATCTCCCAAGGCACTCTCAAAATGGATCCAGAGAAGGTTGTAGCAATAGTCAACTAGCCTCCAACCAAGAACTAAGGTGATGTTAGAAGCTTTAATGGTTTAGCAAATTTTTATAGGAAGTTTATAAAGAATTTTAGCCATGTGTGTGCTCCTATGTTGGACACAATAAAAGGTGGAAAGAAGACTATATTTGAGTGGACTAAAGAAGCAGGAGATGCATTTCAATATCTTAAGAATAGGGTGGCACAATACCCAATCCTACTACTCCCTCAATTCAAAAAGGTATTCATAGTTGAAATAGATGCAAGCAACTTGGCTATATGTGCATTCTTGAGCCAAGAAGGTAAGGATATAGCATTTTTCTCAGAAAAATTGAATGATGCCAAACTGAGGTAGTCTACTTATGATTTAGAGATTTATGCAATGGTGCAAGCCTTGAAAAATTTGAGACACTATTTACTCCCTAAAGAGTTCATTTTTTATACTGATAACCATGCTTTAAGTTTTCTAAATAGTCAGGAGAAGCTTGGGGTCAAACACATCAAATGGATGGAGAAGTTGTAGGTATATACCTTCTATATTAAACACAAAAAGGAGTGGCAAATAAGGTGGTTGATGCCCTAAGTAGGAGGATTGGATTAGTTGAGGAATTTCAACTTTAGAGTGTAGGAATTGACTCCCTAAAGCACCTATATGCTGATGATCCAGAATTTGGAGAAGTTTTTGAGGTATGCACTAAAATGGTTGGAAAATACCATACAAAATTTCCTAATTTTCTGATTTAGAATGGACTCTTGTTTGAAGGAGCCCAATTGTGCATTCCTAAATGTTCTATGAGAACAAATATCATTAAAGAAAAACATTGTGGTGGCTTAGGAGGACATTTTGGAATAGATAATACCACTGAATTAGTGAAAAGAAGTTATTTTTGTCCAAAGATGGGGAATGAAGTCAAGAAATTTGTTGAATCTTGTACTATTTGCCAGCAAGAAAAGGGTGTATCTACTAACCAAGGATTGTATCAACCCCTAAAAATTCACTCTAGGCCATGGGAATCAATTTTAATGGATTTTGTTATGGGTTTGCCAAGGACAAAGCAAGGTTATGATAGTGTTTTTGTAATAGTGGACATATTTAGTAAAATGGTGCACTTTGCTCCTTGCAAGAGCACAAATGATGCCTCCCATATAGCACACCTATTATTTAAGGAAGTGGTTAGGATACATGGCCTACCACAAACAATAGTGTCTAATAGAGATGTGAAGTTTTAGGGTCATTTTTGGAGGACACTCTTCAAGAAGTTGGGAACAAACCTAACTTATAGTTTATAAAATCATGCTCAAACAGATGGGTAAATGGAGGTGGTAAATAGATCACCTGGTAATCTCTTGAGATGCCTAACCAAATAGTACACACAAAGTTGGGACATGATCCTACCTCAAGCATAATTTACATTCAATGACTCCATGAACAGGTCCACTAGAAAGACACCATTTTAAATAGTGTATGGACTTCATCCTAAAGGTCCATTGGATTTGGTAGAATTACCATATGATTTCAGAGTGAGTACATAGGGAGAGAAGTTAGCCAAACTAATATATAAAGTGTAGACAGAAGTAAAAGAGTCACTACAATAGTCAACAATGAAATACAAAGCACAAACAGACAAGAAGAGAAGAGAAATTCACTTCAAAGTTGGAGAGAAGGTATGGGCATACCTAAGGAAAGAGAGATTCCCTAAAGGCATATATTTGAAGTTACACATGAATAAAATTGGTCCTTGCACAATCCTCACCAAGATGGGTGAAAATGCATATGAGGTTTCATTTCCCCCTACTTTACTGATTTCTCCTATTTTTAATATTGCAGACCTCACTCCTTACAAGTGTGTTGCAGAAATTGTAAATGTGCAGGAATCCCAAGTTGAAGATGATGGAGACTATGTGACAGATGTCCCACCAAGAAAGAAAATGGAACAAAAAACCATTTTGGAAACCAAAGTATTGAAGCAGACAAGAAAGAATAAGTACATGCAGTACTTAGTGAAATGGAAATGACTCCGTCCAATAGATGCTACCTTGATGATAGAGGACCAGATCCAACAACATGGAACCACTATTGACCAGCTATCCTCAAGTGGGAAATTGAGTTCAAATCTCATGGGGGGTATGGTACAGGAGCACCCTAAATGAACCAAGTGTTCCTATGGAACCTAGGGGTTCTCTCAAGGTCCTTAGAGGCCTTTAGTAATGATAAGACATTAGTTTAATCACTGGATCACCTTGTAAGGCCATAGTTCCAAGATTGGCACATTATTAGCCCTTGGTTAACTATGATTCATTAATGATCCAAAACCATAGGAATATTTATTTTTGAGTTTTTAATGTTTTGATCCACTAGGGATCACAAAAATAACATCATGACCAAGTTTGGTCACTAGATTTGCAAAATTGCAAAAAATGTAAAAGTTGCTCAAAAGTTGTCAAGCAACTTTTGAGCAAACTTAACAA
>MU224890.1:46301-58203 GCA_018584345.1 Thuja plicata
AATACTTTTTTTAAATATTTATTTTTTTAAAGCAAATTTATTTCCTAATAAAAATAGGACTGTATTTTTATTTTTTTTTGCTGGTGAATTTCCAGCAAAGTCCTTTTTTAAAAAAAAATTTCTAACAATAATTCTTTTTAGGGTAATTTGTTCCTTTTTCCATAGTAATTTAAAAGCTATATTTTCAATAATATAAGCATTTTTCAACAAAATTTCTAATTAAAAAAGGAGAGTTTTTTTTTTTCTTTCACATGCAATTTGGCAAAAACAAGAAAGACCAGTAATTAAATATTTAATAATTTTGAGAAGAGTTTTCTTGTTCCAAGCATGCAAATTAACTCATTTTAACTGTTTTCTTGCAGATTTGATTAGGGGTTTGGCCAAGGTCATAGTGAGGGTATGAATTTCATCTTTCCATGGCAAGGAACTATAGATCTGAGGGTTTCAAGCAAGAATAACAACATTATCAAATTTTCCCTCAAAGAAGTCTCTCTCCTACATATCTGAAAACCCTAAGGCCCAAAATTGAAAACTCATACACTACAATTGAAAAAATCCTAATGCCCTTTCGAATTTAACACCCGAAAATGAAACCCTTTATGTCCACAAGCAAAAAGAAAGCACAAAATTGAACAGAGATTACATTTTTATCAATTTAGTCAATCAAAACATCAAATACTCAAACAAGGAAGATCAAACAAGGGATCCTAGCTTTTCAGATGCATAGAAGATGGGGATTTGAAAGCTAGAATTCAAAAGATAAAGATCCTACCTCAATAACTGAAGAGAAGCACAAATTCATAATCCAAGCAAGAAGAATCCACTATTCCAAGCAAGAGAATCCACAAATCCAAGTAAGCTTTCCCAAAACACCAATCACCTGATTTCTCCTTCTGCTTGATTGAACAACATCCAAAAAGGCTTCCAATCCAAAGATATAAATAATCCAAGTAATTAGGTTTTCAAAAAGTGAAAACCCTAAAGGGAATATAAATTATCTAATTAATAATTAAAATAATTTGTTTATTTTCAATTTCACTTAAAGCATGCAAAAACTCAACTTTATAATATCCAAGCAAAGTGAAAAATTGAGAATGCATGAGATAATATTTCAATTAAATAAATCAATTAACCATGCAACTTAAAGTGATATTCAATAATTCAACTATGCATAATTAATAACAATTAATTGAATTTAATATTTATTAAATCTCAATTATTTAAATCAAGACTTAATAACTAAATTAATTAATTAAATATAGGCATTTAATTCATATTTAATTATTAAATAGTCATATATTTCATATATCAAAGTTTTAACCTTATTATAGGTGCAATAATTAACATTAATATTTACCATGAAAATTCATTAAATAAATCAAGCTAAAAGCATCATTAAATCACCTGAAACCCATCTAAACAAACAATCAATTGAAACAGAACCAGAAACCCACACAAACAAGCTCACGAATCCATGTCACTTGATAGATTTAAATATGATAGTCAATCAGATTCTTTGTCCATTAATAGGACAAAATAAGGGTTTAGGGTATGGATTTGGACCTGATATTATCTCCCCTCTCTTACCATTGAGATATTGTGATAGGGCATGCTCACTCCTGCCAATTTAGGGAAGGCGTAGCCCAGTACCTACAAACGTGTCATCACAACGATGAGCATACATGTATATAATATAGCAAACAATGGCTGAGACTAGTTTATCATGTGGAGCTCGCCAAAGTAAGTAACTACGACTCTGTCCCATACCATATCAAGCACGTCAAACACTAATGCAAAACATATAAATGATCCATGTGCATATAAATCTAGGGTCAGTATTGTCAGAAAACCATAATCAATATGACATCTTAACATATACAGAAGCATCATGAAATAACCATAAATCATATGCAAACAGGAGATATAACACTAAGCAATGAATCCCAACATACTGGAATGTGGTAAATAAATATTTTTCAAACTATCTGAAATAAACCACAGATACATGAAAATGCCTAAAAGAGTTCGACAACCGAAACTGAAAAGCAAACTAAGGGTGGGTATTACATCCTCCCCCCCTAAAACTAGGCTTACTCCTGGACGCCTACAACAAAGAAAGAGATATGACTCTCAATTTATTTTTTATTAAATCTTAATTATTTAAATCAATACTTAATAATTAAAACAATTAATTAAATATAGGCATTTAATTAATATTTAATTATTAAATAGCCATATATTTCATATATAAAGTTTTTAAAATTATTATAGGTGCAATAATTAACATTAATATTTACCATGAAAAATCATTAAATAAATCAAGCTAAAAGCATCATTAAATCACCTTAAATCTATCTAAACAGATAATCAACTGAAACAGACAATCAACTGAAAGAGAACCACAAACCCATACAAACAAGCTCACAAATCCATGTCACTTGACGGATTCAAATAGGATAGTCAATCAGATTCTTTGTCCATCAATAGGACAAAATAAGGGTTTAGGGTATGGATTTGGACCTGATATTATCTCCCGTCTCTTACCATTGAGATATTGCGATAGGGCACACTCACTCCTGGCAATTTAGGGAAGATGTAGCCCGGTACCTACAAACCTGTCATCACAAGGATGAGCATACATTCATATAATATAGAAAATAATGGTTTAGACTAGTTTATCGTGTGGATCTCACTGAAGAAAGTAACTACGACTCTATCTCATACCATATCAAGCATGTCAAACACTAATGCAAAACTTATAATTGATCTATGTGTATATAAATCTAGGGTCGGTATTGTCAGAAAACCATAATCGAAATGACATCCTAACATATACATAAGCATCATGAAATAACCATAAATTATATGCAAATAGAAGATATAAAACTAAGCAATGAATCAACAACATACTGAAATGTCATACAAAAATATTCTCCAAACCATCTGAAATAAACCACACATACATGAAAATGCCTAAAAGAGTTTGGCAACTGAAACTGAAAAGCAAACTAAGGAGTGGGTATTACATCCTCCTCCCCTAAAACTAGGCTTACTCCTGGAAGCCTACAACAAAGATAGAGATATGAATCTCTCAATTTAATATTTATTAAATCTCAATTATTTAAATCAATACTTAATAATTAAATCAATTAATTAAATATAGGCATTTTATTAATATTTAATTATTAAATAGTCTTATATTTCATATATCAAATTTTTAACCTTATTATAGGTGCAATAATTAACATTAATATTTAGCATGAAAATTCATTAATTAAATCAAGCTAAAAGCATCATTAAATCACCTGAAACCCATCTAAACAGATAATCAACTGAAACAAACAATAAACAAAAATAGAACCACAAACCCACACAAATAAGCTCACAAATCCACGTCACTTAACAGATTCAAATATGATAGTCAATCAGATTCTTTGTCCATCAATAGGACAAAATAAGGGTTTAGAGTATGGATTTGGACCTAATATTATCTCTCCTCTCTTACAATTGAGATATTGCAATAGGGCACGCTCACTCCTGCCAATTCAGGGAAGACATAGCCCGGTACCTACAAACCTGTCATCACAAGGATGAGCATACATGCATATAATATAGAAAATAATTGTTGAGACTAATTTATCTTATGGATCTCACCGAAGAAAGTAACTATGTCTCTGTCCCATACCATATCAAGCATGCCAAACACTAATACAAAACATATAAATGATCCATGGGCATATAGATCTAGGGTCAGTATTGTTAGAAAACCATAATTGAAATGACATCCTAACATATACATAAGCATCATGAAATAACCATAAATCATATGCAAATAAGAGATATAACACTAAGAAATGAATCAACAACATACTTAAGTGTGATAAATAAATATTCTCCAAACCATCTAAAATAAACTACACATACATGAAAATGCCTAAAAGAGTTCGACAACCAAAACTGAAAAGAAAACTAAGGGGTGGGTATTACATCCTCCTCCCCTAAAACTAGCCTTACTCCTGGAAGCCTACAACAAAGATAGAGATATGAATCTCTCAATTGAATATTTATTAAATCTCAATTATTTAAATCAATACTTAATAATTAAATCAATTAATTAAATATAGGCATTTAATAAATATTTAATTATTAAATAGCCATATTTCATATATCAAATTTTTAACCTTATTATAGGTGCAATAATTTACATTAATATTTACCATGAAAATGCATTAAATAAATCAAGCTAAAAGCATCATTAAATCACCTAAAACCCATGTAAACAGATAATCAACTGAAACAGACAATCAATTGAAATAGAACCGCAAACCCACACAAACAGGATCACGAATCCACGTCACTTGACAGATTCAAATAGGATAGTCAATCAGATTCTTTTTCCATCAGTAGAATAAAATAAGGGTTTAGGGTATGGATTTGGACCTGATATTATCTCCCCTCTCTTACCATTGAGATATTGTGATAGGGCACACTTACTCCTGCCAATTTAGGGAAGACATAGCATGGTACCTACAAACCTATCATCACAAGAACGAGTATACATGCATATAATATAGAAAACAATGGTTGAGACTAGTTCATCATGTGGATCTCATTGAAGCAAGTAACTATGGCTCTGTCCCATACCATATCAAGCCCATCAAACACTAATGCAAAACATATACATGATCCATGTGCATATAAATCTAGGGTCAGTGTTGTTAGAAAACCATAATCGAAATGACATCCTAACATATACATAAGCATCATGAAATAACCATAAATCATATGCAAATAGGAGATATAACACTAAGCAATGAATCAACAACATGCTGAAATGTTATACATAAATATTCTCCAAACCATTTGAAATAAACCACACATACATGAAAATGCCTAAAAGAGTTCAGCAACCAAAACTGAAAATAAAACTAAGGGGTGGGTATTACATATTCCTCCCCTAAAACTAGGCTTACTCCTAGAAGCCTACAACAAAGTTAGAGATATGAATTTTGGTATGTCCCATAGGACACTTCCCTAGTCTCTGACTCGAACACTGGGGATCATTCCCTACTGAAGGAAAGTGAAAACTAGTTGCTGGTTCTCTACTCGCAACCCTGCTCATAGGAGCATGATACACGGCTAGACGATGATCGAACACTGCATTAGCTCCATGAGACAAACCAAAATTCCCAACTGTAGGTTCAAGAGCTACTGGCCTCTGTCCTGAGAACTGCAATGTAAGCTAAGGAGGATTGGCTGCAATGTGACCAATCTTCCCACAAGAATAACAAACCCCTCTACTACCACCTCTTCTAACTCAAGGTGTCGTAGACTGCTAAAAACTATCCCCACTAGAATCCTGATGCAAACTCTGAACTGACTGATTAGTCCTATTATGCATACTGCACGTCTAGTTTCGATAGTTCCCTGACTGAGAACCACCACTAGTGCCATGGAAGAATCTCTTACCCTGCTAGTTCTGGTTACCCTTCAAAAATGTAGGAGGGTTCCTAGATTTTCAAGCTCTAATTGATTGATTACCTCAGTAACAAGGAGTAGGTCCACTAGAATGCACTCCTATCTGACCACCATGGCCCAACGCTAGATTCACCTCTATAAGAGTGGATTTAGTGACTACTTCTTTGAGGTTCATAGGCTCAAAGAGTATAACTTCCCCAACAATGCATTCATTGAGCCCCCTAATAAAGTGTTGAACCATAAGGGCCAAATCCTTACCATAACTAGCATATGTTTTGAGCTTGAAGAATCGACACTCACACTCAACTACTAACATGGTCAACTACCTCAAGCTATGGAACTCATCTGCCCGTTGCTACCTCCACTGATCTGAGAGGAAGCACTCCTGAAATTTCATAAGAAACAAATCCCAAGTGACTGTGTGCATATGGAGCCCTAACTTCTCCTCTTCTATCTTCTACCATGCTGCTACAAAATTGGAGAGTTGCATTAGTGCATACCTATCTTTAGTATTGCTACTAAAGGGATGCATAGAAAATATCCTCTCTAATGCAATAAGCCATGTCTCAGCTTCAAACCCTATTCCTTTCCCATCAAAGGGAGTAGGTTGAACCCTCATGAGATCCCTCATGTGGTTCGTTGCCACAACCTCAGGATCCACTACAACAGTCCTCCTTGGAGGGCTCCTAGATCTCTCCCTCTCTCTCTACTATAACTGAGAATGATGTGAAGCATCATTCTCCACTCTAACCTATGACTCAATATCACCTTCAACATCTTCCTAGTGTCTGTCCCTACAGACTCAGCCCGATGCTCATCCCTCTACTTATCTCTGCTCTACTGATGAGCATTATCCTGATTGACACTTGGGGAAGGACTATGATTCCTACCCCTTCCACGACCACCCACTTAGCCTCTACCATGACCTCTAGCTGATCTAGTCTCAGGCATGGTTCCTGAATAAACTAGAGAACCAAACCACAAATCAGAACCAATATCCAAACAAATAACATCAGAAGGAAACAAATAATCACAAAGCAATGGGTTTAAATACATCAGATTTTTATGTCTATGTTTTTTTCAAGTTTAAAAATCAAAAGAAAACTAATGGGCATACAAATATCCCAAAGCTCCCAGTGTAGAAACATGGGCTCTGATAGCAAGTGTAATGCCCCGTCAGGGAACCCAGGACAACTATCCTAAACATGACACTAAGTTAACAAGATAATTTTTTTTTAAATGTTTACAAACAATAATGATAACAATGCAAAAGTAATTCAATGAAGTACAAGACATACACATAATTACAACTCATACATAGATACCAATCCTCAAGGGTTCCTTGATTTAGAATTACTTAAGAAAGATAATCTACACAAACAACTATAAATAACTAAATGAAGGATACAACAAGTGAATCCAATAATATACATTTCATAACTCACATCCTCTGCACATGATGCAGGGTATGTAGTAATCACTCTAATACAAGTATGATAAAAATAATAATATAGGTATCACATTTGATACACTATTACAAGATTACAACTAGTATGATAAGATCAAAACCTCCAAAGAGAAATGTGATGAATACAACACAATACATCCTTGAAAAGATGTCAACCAATATCCACATATGGTTACAAATATATAACTCATGAAACTGAACCAGTCTCCATAAGAATCCGAAGATAGAATTGCATCAAAAATCATTTAGGCATGAAGAAGGACTATCAGATCTGAATGGTTATAAGAAACACTACCACCCGATCATGTGGAACAAAAGGTCCACTCCAACTATTTTGAGGAGATAATAATAGGCCCATTTACACATGTATACAACATGAAGGCAATCAAAGGTATACAATTCATCATAAAGAACACAACGAAAGATACTAGAAGCTTTCTGATTACAATGAGAAAAACTAAAGCAAAAGTATAAGGATGGAAAGATCAAGACAACTGAAAATCTAGATCAAAACAAAGGTACACCATCCAAAGACAAAGGAACATACATAAGATATCCAAAACACCAACATAACCCAAATACTGAATCCAAATCACCAAGTGCCAAAGACACAACCATAAAAGGTATAACAAGACATATGGAGGAGACTTAGGCTACATTCTATGGGAGTTTCATCACATGGTCAATAACTTGAGTTACCCTAGACTGGCCTCTGTAGACCTTGAACCTCTCAATCATGACTCATGTAAAGCTAGGATACCCTCTCACAAAGATGAGGAATCTAACCATACCTACTCTCCATGTATCATCTCATATTTATCCTTAGTCTATACTAGCACTAAAGGCATAAGCGGGGCATCATGATCAATCTTGTATTTAATATTAACCCCAAGTTTTATTATTACATTATCACTTATTAAGAAACTTACGATAGGTCACCCTGGACTAGCCTCTTTGGGCCCCGAAATCCTATTGTAAGCCACTCCCCTAAGATGCACCTAACTAACCACCCCCTAAGCTCAAGGTTAAATGTAATCTCATAAACTCATAAAATGGTTCCTACCCATATAGGAACTACTTGTTCTCAACTAACCATAACAATATGAGACAATATCAAAGGATCACATATCCTGAGTTCATAAACTCTAGGTTCAGAAAAGACAAATGAACAAACATAACATAAAAAAACACATGCATAGGAAATCCATGCAAGACACCATGACGAATCATGGTCAATAACTTGAGTTACCCTGGACTGGCCTCTCTAGACCTCGGACCTCTCAATCATGACTCATGCGGAGCTAGGATACCCTCTCAGGAAGATGAGGAATCTAACCATACCTACTCTCCAGGTACCATCTCATTCTTACCCTTAGTCTATACTAGCACTAAAGTCATAAGCGAGGCATCATGATCAATCTTGTATTTAATGTTAACCCCAAGTTTTATTATTATATTATCACTTATTAACAAACTTACGATAAGTCACCCTAGACTGGCCTCTTTGGGCCCCAGAATCCTATTGTAAGCCACTCTCCTAAGATGCACCTAACTAACCACCCCCTAAGCTCAAGGTCAAATGTAATCTCATAAACTCATAAAATGGTTCCTATCCATATAGGAACTACTGGTTCTCAATAAACCATAACAATATGAGACAATCTCAAAGGATCACATATCTTGAGTTCAGAAACATTAGGTTCAGAAAAGACAAATGAACCAACATAACATAAAAAGACACATGCACTGGAAATCCATGCAAGACACCATAACGAATCAGGTACCAAAACCCTAATAGACTCCCAAAATGATAAGGTTCATGACATAAAGGACTATACACATCATTCCAATAACATCTAGATTAATACATCATGACATAGTAAAACACATTTCCAGAAGAGCTAATCAAAATCCATTGATAAACAAATTTATAATCTCCTATTATGCGAATTCTCTTATCTTGTAAAATTACTAAACAAATATAATTGATTTTCCCAAGAAAATGGAAATTGAAGCTCTTATAGGTTAATTTATAAATCTCACATGAATAAATTATCCTATTTAAATAATTATTAAAATTTGACTATAATTACAACATGCAAAAGATAATACAAATGTATATTTAATTGTTAATATTATTAGTTGAATAATAACACCATTTATTTATAATTTGAATAATTCACCCATACCAAAACAAATAAAAATAATAAGGGAATCGCTATTAATCAAACTCTGTTTATTAATAATATCCATTATTAATAAAAATATATTATTATTAACAAATTAAATAAAATACAAATATTAAATATCAACTAAATAAAATTACATATGAAATAAATTTTAAACTAAAAATAATAATTTTTAATTATAAACTAAATTTAAAATATTTAAAAAAAATAAACAAAACTTATTTTATTAATTAACTTAAAAAAATTTTAAATTTGAAATTAAAACTTAATTAAAAAAAAATTAATAAGATATGTGTTGGGGGGTCTCAGCCCCACCCATCAAACGCAACCCTATTAATAGGGTGGTTGTGGCCCACACTGTCAGTGGGTACTGCGGGTGGTACCCGTGGCCCACTGCCCAAGGCAGTGGTGACCGCGGTACCCTCGCAGCCCACTGTCATTGACAATGGAGTCCAACGCGGTCCATGGTGGTGGGGGGTTTTGTGGCCCCCGCTACCACTCAAGTTAAATATTTAATTTTTTTTTTTATATATTTTTTTTAAGATGCAAACAATAAACAATTTTTCATTAATACTTTTTTTTAATAAATGTTTTTTTTTAAACCAATTTATTTCCTAATAAAAATAGGACTGTATTTTTTTTTGCTTTTGCGAGTGAATTTCCAACAAGGTCTTAGTTTTTTTAAATTTTTTTCCAATAATAATTCTTTTTAGGGTAATTTCTTCCTTTTTCCATAGTAATTTAAAAGCTATATTTTCAATAATATAAGCATTTTTCAACAAAAATTCTAATTAAACCAGGAGAGTTTTTTTTTCTTTCACATGCAATTTGGCAAAAACAAGAAAGACCATTAATTAAATATTTAATAATATCAAGAAGATATTTCTTGTTCCAAGCATGCAAATTAACTCATTTTAACTGTTTTGTTGCAGATTTGATCAAGCGTTTGGGGAAGGACATGGTGAGGGTATGAATTTTGTCTTTCCATGGCAAGGAGCTACAAATCTTAGAGTTTCAAGAAAGAATAATAAAATTATCAAATTTTCTCTCAAAGAAGTCTCTCTCCTACAGATCTGAAAACCCTAAGGCCCAAAATTGAAAACTCATACATTACAATTGAAAAAACCCTAATGCCCTTTTGAATTTGACACCTAAAAATGAAACCGTTTATGTCCACAAGCACAAATCTAACATGAAAACTTGAAGGAAAGCACAAAATTGAACCAAGATTACATTTTTATCAATTTAGTACATCAAAACATCAAATACTCAAATAAGGAAGATCAAACAACGGATCCTAGCTTTTTAGATGCATAGAAGATGGGGATCTGAAAGCTAGAATTCAAAAGATGAAGATCCTACCTCAATAAATGATGAGAGGAACAAATTCACAATCCCAAGCAAGAAGAATCCACAATTCCATGCAAGAGAATCCACAAATCCAAGTAAACTTTCCCAAAACACCAATCACCCGATTTCTCCTTCTCCTTGATTGAACAACCTCCAAAAAGGCTTCCAATCCAAACATATGGATAATCCAAGTAATTAGGTTTTCAAAAAGTGAAAACCCTAAAGGGAATATAAATTATCTAATTATTAATTACAATAATTCCTTTATTTTCAATTTCACCTAAAGCATGCAAAAACTCAACTTTATAATATGCAAGCAAAGTGTTAAATTGAAAATGCATGAGATAATATTTAAATTAAATAAATTAATTAACCATGCAACTTAAAGTAATATTCAATAATTTAACTATGCATAATTAATTACAATTAATTGAATTTAATATTTATTAAATCTCAATTATTTAAATCAAGACTTAATAATTAAATCAATTAATTAAATATAGGCATTTAATTAATATTTAATTATTAAATAGCCATATATTTCATATATCAAAGTTTTAACTTTATTATAGGTTCAATAATTAAAATTAATATTTACAATGAAAATTCATTAAATAAATCAAGCTAAAAGCATCATTAAATCACTTGAAACCCATCTAAATAGATAATCAACTGAAACAGAACCACAAACCCACTCAAACAGACTCACGAATCCATGTCACTTGACAGATTCAAATAGGATAGTTAATCAGATTCTTTGTCCATCAATAGTACAAAATAAGGGTTTAGAGTATGGATTTAGACCTGATATTATCTCCCCTCTTACCATTGAGATAATGCTATAGGGCACGCTCACTCTTGCCAATTAAGGAAAGACGTAGCCCAGTACCTGCAAACCTGTCATCACAAGGACAAGCATACATGCATATAATATAGCAAACAATGGTTGAGACTAGTTTATCATGTGGATCTCATCGAAGCAAGTAACTACGACTCTCTCTTATACCATATCAAGTACGTCAAATAGTAATGCAAAGCATATAAATGACCCATGTGCATATAAATCTAGGGTCCATATTTTTAGAAAACCATAATCAAAATGACATCCTAATATATACATAAGCATCATGAAATAACTATAAATCATATGCAAATAGGAGATATAACACTAAGCAATGAATCAACAACATATTGAAATGTGATACATAAATATCCTCTAAACCATCTGAAATAAACCACACATACATGAAAATGCCTAAAAGAGTTTGGCAACCGAAACTAAAAAGAAAACTAAGGGGTGGGTATTACAGCTTGGGAGGCTTCGTGGTTCCCGATTTGTATTTGGAATTGGATTTGGAGGCTTTGAGATTCTCCATCTTCTCACAAAGCTCCTCTTTCAATTTTTGGTGGATTTGAG
>MU224890.1:104371-114860 GCA_018584345.1 Thuja plicata
GAACCTTCTCAGGCGGTGGAAATTGCCTATATAAAGAAGGCCCGTAGTGTTGTCTAGGGCAGTTTTGGGAGATCTGGATAATAATTCGAGGCATTGTCATATAGAATATTGTAAGGGGAATGCCCATGTGGTTTTGCATATTGTAATTCTGAAAGTTTGTAATTTCACATTTGTGGAGATAATAAGAAGCCCATTTTCTATTCTTGCAAATTGTTGTTGCTGCTCTATTTCTGTTATGTGCTTGTGGCATTAAGGAGAGCACCCTTCATCATTATTCATCTTCAACTTTCTATAAGTATCAACTACAAATCTACGCTTGTGAAAATACATCATTACTTCATCTCCATCTTGAAATTATTTATGTCTCCTATTCATGTTAGCTCTCCTTTCGTAAACTTGATTTATTTTTGTTGGGATTAATGAGAAGTAGTAGTGAGAGGGGAGGGGTGAATCAGTACCTCTAAAACTTTTAACGCTTTTCACCTTTCATCATTAGTAATAAATCTTTACTGTATTCCTGACCATATGTGATGTTCTTTCTTATGCATGTAGTATCAATTAATAAACTTAATTATATGCAACATTCATAGAAACATTCATGAAAGTAATAGACACATAACACAAGATATGATATCACAGAAAACTCTTGTTAGGAAGTAAAAACTATGGTGTGGATGACACCCACAAAACTTCACTATCTACAGAATGGAAGGGAGCCAGTAAAGGCTTACAATTGATCACTTCTGATGATCTACATTGTTAGGAGTATTAATGTGGAGACCTTTTAGGATCTACTATGTTAAGATATTTAAGCAACACTAATGAAGAGTGCACTCAGTTAAGAGATTTACAATACGACTATTAAGTCCACCTTCCTTGAAAGGATTTCTTAAGTGTACCCCACTTGTTAGAATGTGTACAATATGTTTGACCTGACTGTATGCAATCTATAATTTTTTATTATAGATCCATTAAATCTCACAATATATAATATCACTTATAGTGATTGATTAATACCTTTTCCTACTCGTTGGTAGCCTTTGTTTTGTTCTTGACAACTGATTTGATCTTTGTCTATGATGTTGCATGAATTCTCTTTGTCTGATCCTTAGATGCTCTCAATGGCAACAATCGTCATCGAACAACATGTTCACAATTGATTGAGAATCTATTTATACTAGTATTTGACCTATTTTAGAATCATGCATTACATTGTTAACTCTACATCCAAGGTATACAACTTGACATTGATCCTTTAGTTTACAGGTTTTAAATTAGTTAAACTGATAAAAATAATAATAAATAAATTACTTTCTCCTCATGTAATAGATTTAAAAAAAATCAAGAAGCTAAATACAAAACTTCAGTGATTTATCTGATGTGGAAAGTCAGATCCATTTTTTGCGGGATGTAACTGACTGTCGGTTCTTGATCGTTGGTGTGAACTGAAAGTCTATCGGTGTTCCTTTATTGAACTAATTGTTGGGTTCCCTTCATCTGTCAGTTTCCAATCTTGACTCTATGGTTGGGTTGCACTATTGGTTACTCGTTGGGTTCCCTTGTCCTATTTTTCATCGGGTAACAGTGAATAGTGTTTGTCAGGATGCTTTGTACTTGGCAATATCGGTAACCTTGGCGTCGGGTAGTGTAGTGCCCTGTCTATCAGTGTAGTATAAACCGATGATGTTTATCATGTTTTTCCTTGTATATACTAATGTCAAAATATAATGTCTTCAATATTTCCCTTTGAAATTAGTATCAAAAACTGATATGTGCATATTACTAAAGTGTTTAATATGTACACCATGTATATATCCTTGTCATTATATGTCTCCCCTAACCGAATGCATTGGTATAGTATAAGTATATGTACATGTATACTTTCCTTTATACTATACATTCCCCTTTTTGTTCTTTCCTCTTTCTAATGATTGAATGTACATGTACATATCATTTCCTCCTTTCATTTTCCCCTATTACTGTTGACTTTACATATCATTTCCCCCTTTTTGGATAATCATGACAAAAATGTACAACTTATAAGTTGTCAAAAATGTGACAAAAATGTGTAACTTACAATGTGTCAAGAATGTGGCAGTGAGTGTTCTTGATATCTTCAATCAATTTCTCCCATTTTTCTTTAAGGAGTTCTAATGCCATGTGCTCTAGCTTAATTCTTGCATGCATATCATAAATTTTGTCTAGGAAAAAAATTTCTAGGGTGGCAATGAGTGATCTTGCCTCTATCACATGGTTTTGCAGTAATAAGAGTGTCGATAAGAGTTGATCTTGAAGCTCATTTACCTCATCTCTGAACTTGGTTTCTGCAATCTTTATATCTTGTCTCAGCTTTTGAGCTTTCTTGAGCTAGTCTTGGTGCAATTTAATTGCCTCTTCACTATTTTTGAGACCTTGTACACTTTCTTGAAGATCAGCATCAATCTGTGCTATCTTGTTGGTATACTCCTTGGTGAGTTTATCCAACATGCACAATTTTTGAATTAAGGCTATTGCTTCTGAAATGATGGGGTCTACTGTGCTTACCAGTTTAGATAGCTTCACCTTTTGCAGTGCCACTTCTTCGCTTATCTTCTCAGCTAACTTGAATTCATACTTCTTTTCAAGTCTATCTTCCATAGCCTTCTCAGCATCTATGTTCTGAGATGTGATGGCAACAGTGAGAACCACTAATTGATCAAGCATGAGGGTTGTTTGATCAACATCTATATCAGTTACAATTTGTTGAAGGATTCCTTGTGCAACTTCAAGTACCTTTGCTTCCTTGGTGGCTTTTCTTAGCTTATCATGCATGGCTTTCCTTTAACAAAGTCTTGCATAATTTTTCAACTAAGTAGGATCCAATGTTCTAGGATCACATACTGGAATCTCAATAATTTTACCCATAGTAACTAGATTCTTATTCTTTCTCTTCTTCTTCCTTGAGATTTGAGTAGAGGCGAATGTATGAACTACCACTAAAATCTCATTTTTTTTCTCTAAGGCTCTCGGTGAAGGTTTTGAAGATGAATCCTCTTGTGTTTTCTTCTCGGGGTTCACCTTGTTGGAAATATAATATTGGGAAAGAAAGATACTAAGAGAGGGAGGTGACTCAGATCTTGAACTTTAATCACTTTAAAACAAACAAATCCACAAACATTTAGATATGTAATCAATCTAACATCTAATAGCATCCATGATAGTAAATAAATAATATAATACACAAAATTTGGTAACCTAGAAACCCAAATAGGTAAAACTGGGGTAGGGATGACACCCACAAATTCTTCACTACTGCAGCAATAAAGTGTGTCTGTTAGGGCTACAAAAGTTTGATCAAAATATGCAATCTACCTGGTTAAAGGTCTGCCCGATTAAGAGCTTTAGATCATTACAATCTACCTTTTGAAAGGATTTCAACTTACAGTAAAGTAAGCACTCTGCTAAGAGATTTAGAAAGGTCTTCTAGAACCACTATGTTGAGATATTTCACCTGATACACTTGTTAGAGTGTGTCAAGATATGATCCTTTGATATGCACTCTGATACTGATAACGGATCTCCTCTTTATAATACCTTTTCTGATATTATAATCTGATATGTCCTTACTTTGCTACTCAGTGCTCTTGTACTCTGCTAGATCTATGCTTCTTATAAAAAAAAACCTTCACACATCTCTCATGTATGTGTGGACCTTCTCTCTATGCTCTCTAATCACTCATATAATTAGGGTAAGAAGCAATCTTATTATACTCTTTGAATCTGGCGAATAGATCTAGATCAATGATCAAAAATAAAACTTATGCCTCCTAGGCATTCCAATTTTTTGATTGGCTACATGCCACGCATAGGATAAAACAATTAAATGTATAATTAACTTTGTAGAGAATATTAAATGCTTCACATATGTCAGCCCAAAACACCCATAAGTCAGCCCAAACATATTACCTTAAAGTTTGTATCATATCTGACAGGTATGTCAAAATTGTCTTGCTCAGCACTGAAGTCTCTGGCGCTCGACACAGAATTTTTGGATAGCTCAGCATTTATGATTTGTTCTGCTTGGCAACGAATTTCCAGGTGGCTCAGCCTATACTATTTTAGCTCAACTGCAGTCGTAGCTGACCAAAACTACCTGAATAAATGACTAAGTGTGGACACTAAATGATCAACAAAAAATTAGAGATTGACAATCTCCCCATTTGATATTTAGTGGCAAAAAACACTTATTCTGTCATTTACATCCACAAAAATACCTAGGTACATACAATACTCCCCCTTTGATTATACTTCATACTATACATGCCTTCAAAAAAATATATATATTATACCTTCAGCTCATCTATTCTTCCTTCCTTTCTCGATTCCCCCTTATTTTTGTCACTAAGCTGGAGGGGTTAGGTTGTACTTATCCAAAAACTATTTATGAAGTTGAAGAATTAATGCAAATGAAGTGTCTGAACTATCTTTAACAAACTTCATAATTCCTAGCTTAACTTCTATCTCAGCAGCTAGACTTACCAAACTTTTTACAGTAGAGAGATGAGAGTCTCTCTTTATCAATTCTTTGGCAGCTATGAGTTCTTTCTGCATAACCTCCAGATGAGGTATCAGATTAGCCTGAATCGTAATCAATTTTTCCTTGATTCAGCCATCTTTATCCATAATCTTGGCTAATCTCCTCTGTGTATGAGTTAACTTATTGAAATGAATGGAGCTAGAGCTAGCCTCCATGCTCAGAGAGCTTGCAGTTGACTTCATATCTAGTTACGATTTCTGAATTAACTGCTAATTTTCTTTGGTAAAGAAAGATTCATCACATAGTCTTCTATACAAAGAAAATACATTGTTTGCAACTTCTTCTAGAATTTCAATGAGAGAGGAAAGTTCAACCTATTGTGTAGCTATCTTTTCAGATATCTTTTCCAGTACTTTGTTCCTGAACTTTCTCTCAGACCATTGCAATAGTTTGTCATTTGCCTCGATATTATCATCATTCACCTTTTGTACAATGTGAACTAGCTATTCTAGTATAGGTTCCTAGTCATTTACATCATCCATATGAAAATGCATTTACAAAAATGTCTTTGATGTCATGCAGAACTTGCTTCTACTTTTATTCTCTCTTCATTTCTTCTTGTCTCTTCTTCCTCTTCAAAAGTTCTTGAAGGGTCTGAATCTTCTCGTATGACAAATTCTCAGAATCCCATTTAGGAATCACAATTAATACATCTAATGTGACATTTAGTCATGGTGACATCTTCTTATTTAGCTTCCTCCTTTTTGGCTCAGGTGAGTTTTCAACTGGCTCAACTTCAATGATCTCCTTTCCTTTGTTAGTAAGCAATTGAGTTTTTGACTTCATCTTAATCAAGATTTCCCACTGGTCAAGTACATTCCCTGTTTTGAGTCCAGTGGGGGTAGATGAAGTAGAGTGTGGTAGGTTTACCAACACTTGTATAGCCTCTTGCTCTTTAGGCTTGTCTCTAGTTACTTCCATTTTGTCTCTGTTGTTTAACAATGTCTGAGCAACCTCTAGAATAGGTGGATTTTTAGCATTTACCTCTTGATCTTCTGGTTTCTCTTTCTCAGCTCCTTCATTTTTCTCTTGATCGACCTTAGTAGCCTTGATAGGAGATTTGATAGTTGTGTCTGTCAGCTCATCCTGATCCTCGACATCCACATTTCTAACATTGTCTAGTGTGGTGTCAATGGGAGTATCCATTGTCAATTCTATAACTTACTCATCACCTATTTCCTTTTGTGTTTCAGTTTCTATTTCTGTTTGATCAGTGGTGATTTTCTTAGAAGTTCCTTCATCTATTTTCTTCTATTTTGGAACTACAAACCCAAAAATCTCTTTCCAAATTTGAGTAGTTTTTTGTACTACTCCTTCAATATCATTCTTCAAAATAGCATAAGCTCTATATTTAGGTTCAAAATTTTTCTTATATTGATCAACAAATTTTTCTTTCTTTTTCTTTGTCAATTTTGGGATGACTCTATCCAAAGTTGCTTTGCTAATTTTCCTTTTAGTCATCAATGCAAATTCCCATTTACTAGATAAGAAATCATAAAGTTTTGTAGGAACATTATTCCCTATCTCTATAGGCGTCAATTTGAATTTACTCATCATGTCTAATAGAGCTTCTTGTAACTTGACCTTATTCTCCATACTTTGCTTTTCATATTTGATAAATTTAAATCCAGATAACCCAGTTGAACCTCTAATATTCTTGCATACCTCATCAATGTCTATAGGATGTTTAAATGATGTTGTAGGTATGTTTCTCAGCACATTGGTGTCTATTTTCTCATATTCTTCATCACTCAAGATTAGTCTCCTTTTCCTTGGTCTTTTGGCAGAATTACTCGACACAACTTTGGTTTTGACTCATTTATTTTTCCCTGAGCTTCTTTCGGCAGCATTCTTCCTTGTGTATACTGATGTTCTCACAACAAGAGGTGAAATAGATGATTCCCTAGTCCTTGGTCTATTTACAGTAGGAAGGGTAGCCTAAGTTTTAGCTTTTCTTACTTTGGTTTCCTTGGCAACCATTGGCTATTTCCTTTTCCCCTTAACAACTACATCCTCTTTAGACTCAACTCCTTCTTCTTCACTAGGTATGTCTTCTCCTTTTCTAGTAGTTAAGCCTAGAGAAGCATCCTTTGATTCCTCATCACTTGCAATGCCAACCATCTTTTTCAAATTCTTAACAATATTTTTCCTCTTCCTTTCCATGGTGCCGTCCTTAAGGTTCATAGAAATTTTGGCCGTGGCTTCTTCACAATTACCAAAATGTTTACCAGTACTATCAATTTCCTCTGCTAGGAGTGTTTATATTGCTGCAGATGTTTCATCTATGTTTAATTCATAAGGTAATGGCCTTAACCATGATATCCTAGGTACTACAGCCTGAACATAAGTGTAGTCTGTGTCAACTAGAAAACACACATCCTCATAATGTTGTTCCACTAATGAACTAGGAATCCTACTTCTCAGTCTCATACTTATTTTGAACTCTACAAAGTATGTTCACATCACATTATCAAAATTATCACCTAACTGTTGAATCAGTACATTTCTCTATTGGGTGATAGTTCTATTTATTTTCCATACTATGTTTCTATAGGTATGAAAATTCTTTTGAACATAGACAAATATGCATACAAGCAAGGATCCGAACTTACACAGAAAATTCTTTACTTTCCTGATTAATGCAAGGTTCCTGACAACCTATGTTAGCTATAGCTCATCCATGTTGTATGTGTGATCCTTCTTGATGGTTTTACATGCTTGGTCTACTCCAATGCAAGGCACACTGTCCAGTTGGCTTGACTGATAGAACTTGTGAGCTATAACCCTCATAGAAAAATCAAGTTCTAGGTCTTCGATGGTGGAAATAGTCATTCCTCTTTTGTTCCATACAGCTTTAGTGACCTTCTCTATGTCTTCTTTACTCTGGCATTTCATTGTCCTTTTCCCATTAATTGTAGGGTAACTAGTTACACGATGTATGATATCCTTGGTAAACTTTACTGGTCCATGCTCCAACCAAATTCTCATATCATGTACCCTGCCAAGAAAATTTTTGATCCATCCTTCCTTGAAATTCCTTTGAAAATCCAGGGCTCAAGTTAACCCTTGCTCAGCTAGATGATTGTGTTCAGGTTTTAGGGCTCTGTCTATACATAGGTTCCCGTAGGATTCCCTCAGCTCATGGTCTCCAACTTCACTGATTTTACACATGTAACATGCCCTAATATCATGAATCATGAGTACCTTTAGAGGAATCGAAGATAGGGCTCTAGTCAGATCACATTTTATTGTGCTCTCAGGAATGGCTCAATAGTTGGGAGGTGCAGAGGTGTCACTTCTCACCAATTGAAGTTGTCTCAATTCCTTCTCCATTCCCTTAACTGGTGCAGACAAACTAGGAACCATGATTTCAAGATAAAGGGTTTCAAAGATGAAACAGAGTACCTCAGCAATTTTCAAAGTTAAAACTTTTACTAAATAGCTGATGACATGCTATAAAATTTTTCAAAAATCTCTCCTGAAATCAAGTTTGCTAATGCTTCAACACTTCAAGAAATCTCAAATCGCAAGGTGAAATGAATCATGAAAAGTTCATTCCTTTATAGGCTTTGAGGTAGGTTTGCAATAAATGTTCTATCTGTTGGAGTTAGAGAAAAATAGCTATCCTCGGTCGACTTTGACAATCTCTCGGTCATAAACCAAAGTAGCTAGACAGATATGCTGACAAGCTCGGTCTCAGTCTAATACTAATGCTCGGCACCTCTAGTGCTTAGATGACTTTGCTCAGTACTTTAAATTTAAAATATGTCCTGATGCATCTTATCATATGCAGATATGGAATTTGGCAAAGTATATGTTAGGAACTGATGTAAGATATGAAATTTAAATACAGTTCCTTACATACCTCTTCTACTTAGTTTGAGATTGTGTGATCACTTGATCCATAGGATTGGGTGACCTCAACTTTAGTAGTTTCAATGCTGCTCGGTTCTCTTTTCCTTACCCATGTCTAGTTCATCTATTCTCTAATTTAATCAACAATAGGAGAAGGTACTCTTGTCTTGTACTCTCTCTTAGTATGACCAATTTTCAAACAACTAAAACAAACTAGGCTTCCTTTCATCCAACTTTTAGATCTTCCTCTAAAATATGTCTTTATGCATTCTTTATGTGCATGTCAATATTATTCATAGTAATGACAACTTTTCCTTGTGTTATAATCCCAATTGTAAGTGTTTCCTTTCCTAGGTGTTTTTGCTTGTATCTTTGATGTCCATTGTTTTTTAGCATTAGATCTGCAATCTTGTGCCTTATGTCCAAATTTTTGAAAATTGTAACAATATCCATTGATTCTTGATGTGGGAGGTGCATCATTTTTCTTAGCCCAACATTCATGTGCTTTATGTCCAAATTTCTTACAGTTAAGCAATAACCATTGAACTTAGGTTTAGGATTGGACTTACCATTCTTTCTTTCACAAATGTTTGTAGTGTGTCCTAGTTTTCTGTAGTGGTGGCATATAGGTTTGTTTCTCTTTGTCTTTTTGTTCCTCTTTTCACCAATCTTTGATGATTCTCCTTTCTCAGTAGATGTTTTTTGTTTAGTGTGACCTAATCCAAAATAATCTTTCGGTCTCCTTGATGCTTCCATCAAATTCTCAAAATGAGTCAAAGCTTCATTAGGTTTATTCAACCCTTCATTTAGTTCCTTCTCAGATCTCAAATAATTTTTCAATTGACTATTCTCAGATCTTAGATTCACAGTTTCCATGTCTTTCCTACTGATCTCTTGTTTTGCAAGTAGCAGTTGATTTACCATGTCAACTTGATTGTTTGTCATCATTTTCACATCATGTGTCCTTTAATCAAGTCTCACAGTTATCACTCATTTATCTTCTTCAGCCATAGCTTTGTCATCTTCATCTTTCTTCTTTTGTTCTACTACTTCACATAGTCTTACAAGCTACATTTCTTGTTCTCTTTTTAGGTTCCTAACTTCTTCACACAATACATTGTTCTTCTCCAGTAGATCTACAATTGCTGCATCACTCTTAGTAAAATCTCTATTCTGAAATAGATTTGCAGTGTCTTCTTCCTGATAATGAGTATCATTCATTTGTTTGGCCAAATCTTTCCTAGATGTCAATGACTTCTTCAAATCCTATCTATTTGTCTCAAGCAGATGTAATGCTAGCTAAATTTCAATATTTTGATTCTCAATGACTTTACCCAATCTATAAATCTCCATCTCCACATCTGTACTATCAAGATAATTAAAATGTTTGTAGGAGAATGAAGCTCTAACACCAATTGTTGAAAATACAATATTGGGAAAGCAAGATACTAAGAGAGGGGGTGAATCAGATCTTGAAATTTAATCACTTTAAAACAAAATGATCTACAAACATATAGATATGTAATCAATCTAACATATAATAGCATCCATGACAGTAAATGAATAACACAATACACAAAATTTGTTAACCTAGAAACCCAAATAGGTAAAACTGGGGTGGGGATGACACCCACAATTTCTTCACTACTACAACAATAAAGTGTGCCTGTTAGGGCTACAAAATTTTGATCACAATATGCAATCTACCTAGTTAGAGGTCTTCCCGGTTAAGAGCTTTAGATCATTACAATATACCTTGTGAAAGGATTTTAACTTACAATAAAGTAAGCACTCTGCTAAGAGATTTAGAAAGGTCTGCTAGAACCACTCTATTAAGATATTTCACTTTATACACTTGTTAGAACATGTCAAGATATGATCCTTCGATATGCACTCTAATGTTGATAACAAATCTCCTCTTTATAATACCTTTTTTGATCTTATAATCTGATATGTCCTTACTCTGCTACTCACTACTCTTCTACTATGCTAGATCTATGCTTCTTATCAAAACAACCCTTCACACATCTCTCATGTATGTATGCACCTTCTCTTTGT
>MU224890.1:118705-130331 GCA_018584345.1 Thuja plicata
TATATATATATATATATATATATATATATATATATATATATATATATATATATATATCTCAACATAATAAAATATCCAATAGGAAGTCTTCAACTGCATATCTTAAAAGGAACATGTGCTAGGATCATCCAAAGAACCAAAAACAATACTTCGATATAAATATTAACCACACAACCACGTGGGACCAATAGGCCCACTCCCCTAAGCTAAGACATACAACCAAAGGTCATGCAAGAGGTAACAACTAGGACATTCCTAAGGTGGTGATAACTTTTCCCCAAATTCACAACACAAAAAGGAAAGACAAGAAGACCACAAGGACTACCAGAGGCAGAATCAAAATTGGTAGGGAATCTAAGCTACAAGCTAGGTGAGTGTCATTTCATAGCCCTCACCCCTTGGGTTTTCCTAGTACTAGCCAATCTGGGCCCCGCCCCCCAAGTAGACACATGCAGAATCGAATGTCTTTCATACAGACAAGTGCCATTCGATCGTACCTATGCATAGGTACCTTCTCCCACTCCCATCCATATCCTTTACTAGCACTAAAGACATGGGTGGGGCATACAATAATATTTTTAGTGTTTGAACCCATTCCCATAATTTTAATTAAATTTTCACTTGTTAAATAACTCTTTAGTCAGTTATCCTGGTTCTAGCCACTTAGGGCCCCGACCCCACAGTGAGAGCCACTCACCTAGTGTACTTAGGTTCCCTAACCTAAATGAAAGAATCATAATAACATAATAGATCCATTATCTAGTATACAATATTTCATATCAATATCATAACAACATTTGATTGAGTTTATGAAAACATATGTTGTCCCTAGTCCACTGGACAACCATAAACCCTGATATGACATTCAGAATGTTCCAAAAACATAAGAGGACATGAGATAGATATTATAAACATATTTAGAATACACATAGATCCAACCCAAGAAATAAAAACCATAATAGCCTCTGGTAACCATACAAAACCCTAAAACTTGGTAATGTTCTTAAACTTATATATTTCCAGAAAGGATTAAATGCAAAGAAAACCAATCATAGAACATTTGCCAACGTTTTCCACAAAAATACTAATAAAACCAATCAATTTAGTGGGGATTTAGGTAACATCATGATAGACTCTCAATTTAATTTTTGTGATGATCCAATAGTGGGAAAGATAGTTATGACTTCTGGTTTAAAACAGAAAACTCTGGTTAGGGTTCAAACCTACCTTTACTAAAATGATTGTAATTATCACAAAACACAATAAAAATGATCCAAACCAATTGAAAATTAAATATAATACATTTGAATATATATTATATCAAATTCATACTTTTATATTATCATAACAGTCTGTATCATATGAATACATTTGATAAAAAAAATCAGAATCAAGAAATGACAGGCATAGTCTACCAAAATGTCAATAATAAGGAATTAATTCAACCCTAAAAATAAAATAAGATTGATACCCATTTCATATATATGAATTTTACTTTTGTAAAACTAGTTTATAAAAATCATATATGCAATTTATATTATTATAATAACAGATCTCCGAACACGGGTTGCTAAAATCCCTAGGAAAACACATGACAATTTTCACAAACAAAAACTCCAAACTTTTAAATAATTACAAGAATGAAAAGCACATATATAATACATCATGAAAATATGTAAATATATCCATATTTTATCATATACTTTAATCAACCAATAAATTCAATACATACCTCAAATCCTACGAAGATTCAATCGAAGAAGGAGACAAAAGAGGGAGACAAATCCAAACTTGAGATGCATCCTTCAAACCCTATCCATTTTCAGAAATATCTATGAAAGAAATAAAAAATCCAAAGACATGAATCCCTCTCTCAAATAATGAAACTCTCACAAAAATTTCTCTCTCCCAAAAGCAAATACAACCATAAATTCATAAAGAAATATGCTTATAAACTCTCCCTCACATCTAAGTTTTTCTCCAAAATCTCCATGAAAGAAAAGTCATCCTCCCCTCAGTGATTCAACCCCAAAAATTCCTCCTCTTCAAATGAAAACTAGTGCATATAAATATATTTCCAAAGGTTGTGAGGAAAGGTAACAAACTCCCAACTAACTCTTAACTAAAGGGCATTATTAAATAACTTAATATAAGAATAACTTATATTACACAAATATACTATAATAAATGGTTTATATTCATTCATACATATATGTACTATTATTTAACATGTTTCATAAGACATTAATAATTACATCAATGTCTATATATATAACATATCCGCATTATTAATAATTAACCATTGAGAATAATATACCTCACATTAATTATTAATAATACTATACTTTACATAAATCTCAAAATATACATCATCAACAATATTTACAATAATTAAAATGCAATCACACATATATATATATATATATATACCAAACACTATAATCTATATGATTATGAAGCAATATATCACAACATCATTATTACATATTTATAATTACTATAGAATATAACACCGAGGTAGAATAAAATCACATGCCTGAAAATAAATCTAATCATCCAAAGAGGCTATAATAATCAACTAAGAAACATATCAAGGTAACCACAAGATCAAACAAGGTGAACCAAAGTCAACAAGGAAATTCAAGTCAAAATCCTGACCAAGCATGAAGCTCTGAAAAACAACATAGAAAGATTAACTAAGAAAAATACCATGAAGGAGAAATAAATAAAATGAGTAAACAAATCACACAACCAAATGAATGCAAGTGAGCACAAGACACCAATTACACAATGCCCAACCAGGTGTGCTGGATATGGGTTTTTCACCCAAAGGTTGACTGACAAAGAAGGAACCCTAATATTCTCAAATTGGAATAATGACAAAGGAAGACTCATGCAAGGGCCTTAGCACTATCTCCATAACAACAACCATTGAGGATTTGAGGGCACACTCAGACCTATGAATCTAGGTGAAGTCGATGCCCGGTACCTGCAAGCCTGTATCAAAGAGAAGAAATACATGTGCGTAGATATACATATAAGAAGACATTGCAGATAGATGACCAGGATCGATACATTGTGTGGACCTCAACTATGTGAGTAACTACGACTTCATCCCGACTCATGAAAACACATCATGTATATACACACACACACACCAAGCATGTAACATCATCCCAGTGAAGGTTAGAATATTGAACATTGGGTTAGTATCTAATCAATACTAATAATAAATCAACATAATCATGAGACATATCCAAAATCATCAAGTGACATACAAGATTCATCAAAAGTAACCCTAACAGAAGAAAATATAAATAATCACTTATATATATCCATATATAACATCCTAACTATATTCATAAAGGTCATGAAGCTCCTCAATACATACACAGAGATAAATACATACAAAAATTATACCTTTAGATAGTATGTCTAATATTAGAATCCTCGGGTACTAGTTTATGAAATCATTATAAACAAACTATAGGAATAGATCAAACAAGTATCATGAACAACTTGATTTGTAAGAAAACATCAAAAGATCTTACTTCATTCAAAAACACAAAACTTATATTAGGGTTAGAGGGGTATTAAAAACAATCTCCCTCTTTGATATTTAGTGGCAAAAACACTTATTCTCTTGTTTACATCCACATAACTACCTAAGTACATACAATACTCCCCCTTTTATTATACTTCATACTATACATGCCTTTTAAAAATATATATATTATACCTTCGGCTCATCTATCCTTCCTTCCTTTCCTAATTCGCCCTTATTTTTGTCACTGATAGCTAGAGGGTTTAGGTTGTACTTAACAAAAAAATGTTTATGAAGTTGAAGAATTAATGCAATTGAAGTGTCCCAACTATCTTTAACAAACTTCATAATTCCCAACTTAACTTCTAGCTCAGCAGCTAGACTTACCAAAATTTCTGCAGTAGAGAGATGAGAGTCTCTCTTTATTACTTCTCTGGCAGTTGTGAGTTCTTTCTGCATAACTTCTAGATGAGGTATCTTATTAGCGTGAATTGTAAGAATTTTTTCCCTAATTCGGCCATCTTCAGCCATAAGCTTGGCTAACCTCTTTGTATGAGTTAACTTATTGAAATGAATGGAGCTAGAGCTAGCCTCTATGCTCAGTGAACTTGTAGCTGACTTCTTATCTAGTTTCAATTTCTCAATTAATTGTTGATTTTCTTTGGTAAAGAAAGATTCATCCCATAGTCTTTTGTACAAAGAAAATATATTGTTTGTGACTTCTTCCAGAATTTCAATGAGAGAGGAGAGTTCAATAGGTGTTGTGTAGCTATCTTTTCAGATATCTTTTCCTGTACTTTTTTCTCAAACTTTCTCTCAGACTATTGCAATAGTTTGTCATTTGCCTCAATATTATCATCAGTCACCTTTTGTAAAATGTGAACTAGCTATTCTAGTATAGGTGCCTGGTCATTTACATCATCCATATAAAGAGCATTTACAAAATATCTTTGATGTCATGTAGAACTTGCTTCTGCTTCTCTTCTCTCTTCATTTCTTCATGTCTCTTCTTCCTCTTCAAAAGTTCTTGAAGGGTCTGAATCTTCTTGTGACAAATTCTTAGGATCCCATTTAGGAATCACAATTAATTCATCTAATGTGACATTTAGTCCTGGTGACTTCTTATTTAGCTTCCTCCTTTTGGGCTCGGGTGAGTTGTCAACTGGCTTAGCTTCAATGATTTCCTTTCCTTTGTCAGTAAGCAATTACGTTGTTGACTTCATCTTAATCAAGATTTCCTACTGGTCAGGTACATTCCCTGTTATGAGTCTAGTGGGGGTAGATAAAGTAGAGTGTGGTAGGTTTACTAACACTTGTATAGCCTCTTGTTCTTTAGGCTTGTATCTAGTTACTTCCATTTTGTCTCTGTTGTTTAATAATGTCTGAGAAACCTCTAGAATAGGTGGATTTTAAGCATTTACCTCTTGATCTTATTTTTTCTCTTTGTCGGCTCCTTCTTCTTCCTTTTTCTCTTCATCTACCTCAATAGCCTTGATAGGTGATTTGATAGTTGTGTCTACTGGCTTATCCTGATCCTCAACATCCACATTGCTAACATTGTCCAGTGTGGTGTCAGTGGGACTATCCATTGTCAAGTCTATTACTTTCTAATAACCTATTTCATTTTGTGTTTCAGTTTATGTTTCTGTTTGATCAATGGTGATTTTCTCAGAAGTTCCTTCATCTATTTTCTTCTCTTTTGGAATTGCCAACCCAAAAATCTCTTTCCAAATTCAAGTACTTTTATTTAATATTCCTTCAATATCATTCTCCAAAATAGCATAAGATATATATTTAGGTACACATTTTTTCTTATACTGATCAACAAATTTTTATTTCTGCTTCTTTATCAATTATGGGATGACTCTATCCAAAGTTGCTTCCCTAATTTGCCTTTTAGTCACCAATGCAAATTCCCATTTACCAGATAAGAAATCATAAATTTCTATAGGGAAATTGTTCCCTATCTCTATAGGTGTCAATTTAAATGTATTCGTCATGTCTAATAGAGCTTCTCGTAACTTGACCTTATTCTCTATACTTTGCTTTTCATATTTGATAAATTTAAATCTAGATAACCCAATTGAACCTCTAATGTTCTTTCATACCTCATCAATGTCTATAGGATGTTTGAATGGTTCTATAGGTATGTTTCTCAGCACATCAGTGTATGTTTCTTTATCTTTTTCATTACTAAAGATTAGTATCCTTTTCCTTGGTCTTTTGGCAGAACTGCTCGGCACAACTTTGGTTTTGACTTGTTTATTTTTCCTTGAGCTGCTTTCGGAAACATTCTTCCTTGTGTATACCGATGTTCTCACCATAGGAGGTGAAATAACTAATGTTGTGGTCCTTGGTCTATTTACAAGAGGAAGGGTAGCCTGAGGTTTAACTTTACTTACTTTGGTTGCCTTGGTAACCATTGGCTGTTTCCCTTTCTCGTTAACAACTACAACCTCTTCAGACTCAACTTCTTCTTCTTATTATTCTTCCTCACTAGGTATGTCTTCTCCTTGTCTAGTATTTAAGCCTAGAGAAGCATCCTCTGCTTCCTCATCACTTGCAGTGCCAACCATCCTTTTCAAATTCTTGACAATCTTTTTCCTCTTCCTTTCCATGGTGCCAGCCTTAAGGTTCATAGAAATTTTGGCCTTGGCTTCTACATAATTACCAAAACATTTACCAGTACTATTAATTTCCTCTACTAGGAGTGCTATGATTTCTACAGATGTTTCTTCTATGTTTAATTCATAAGGTAATGGCCTTAACCATGATACCCTAGGTACTATAACCTAAACATAAGTGTAGTCTGCGTCAGCTAGAAAAAACACATCCTCATAATGTTGTTCCACTAATGAACTAGGAATTCTTCTTCTCAGTCTCATACTTTTCTTGAACTCCACAAAGTATGTTCCCATCACATTATCAAAATTATCACATAACTGTTGAATCAGTACATTTATCTTTTGAATGATAGGTCTATCTTTTTTCCATACTATGTTTCCATAGTTAGGAAAAGTCTTTTGAACATATGTGACCTTCTCTATGTCTTCTTTACTCTGGAATTTCATGGTCCTTTTCCCATTGATTTTAGGGTAAATAGTTACACAACATATGATATCCTTAGTAATATTTAGTGGTCCATTCTCCAACCAAATTCGCATATGATGTTCCCTGCTAAGAACAATTTTGATCCATTCTCTCCTGAAATTCCTCAAAAATGCTCAGGCTTGAGTTAACCCTTGCTCGGCTAGATGATTGTGTTCAAGTTTTAGGGCTCCATCTATACATAGTTTCCTGTACAATTCCCATAGCTCGTGGTCTCCAAATTTGCTGATTTTACACATGTAACATGCCCTAATGTCATGAATCATGAGTACCTTTGGAGGGATCAAAGATAGGGCTCCAGTCAGATCACCTTTGATTGTGCTCTCAAGAATGGCTTGAAAGTTGGGAGGCACAAAGGTGTCACTCCTCGCCAATTAAACTTATCTCAATTCCTTCTCCATTCCCTTAAATGGTTTAGATGAACTAGCGGCCATGATTTTAGGATAAAGGGTTTCAAAGATGAAATAGAGTACCTCAGCAACTATCACAGTTCATACTTTTTCTGAATACTCGATGGCACAGTATAAAATTCTTTGAAAATATATGTTTTAATCAAGTTCACCAATGCTTCAATACTTCAAGAAATCTCAAATTTCAAGGTGAAATGAATCATGAATGGTTCATTCCTTTATAGGCTTTGAGGTAGGTTTGCAATAAATATTCTGTCCATTGGAGTTAGTGCAAAATAGCTATCCTCAGTTGACTTCAACAATCTCTTCGTCACAACCCAAACCAGCTTGACACATATGCCGACGAACTCGGTCTTAGTGTAATACTGATGCTTGACACCTCTAATGCTTAGATGACTTTGTTTGGTACTTTAACTTTAAAATATGTGCTAATGCATCTTATCATATGCAGATATGGACTTTGGCAAAGTATATGTTAGGAATTGATGTAAGATATGAAATTTAAATACAGTTCCTTACATACCTCGTCTACTTAGTTTGAGATTGTGTGATCACTTGATCCATTGGGTTTGGTGACCTTGGCTTCAGTAGTTTCACTAATACTTGGTTCTATTTTCCTTATCCATGTCTGGTTCATTTGTGCTCTAATTTCCTCAACAATAGGAGCAGGTAATCTTGTCTTGCACTCTCTCTTAGTATGGCCAATTTTCAAACAACTAAAATAAACAAGGCTTCGATTCGTCCAAATTTTAGATCTTCCTCTGAAATGTGTCTTTATGCAGTCTTCATGTGCATGTCCATATTCTTTACAGTAATGAAAACTTTTCCTTGTGTTATAATCCCAATTGTAAGTTTTGCCTTTTCTTGGTGCTTTTGCTTCTGTCTTTGATGTCCATTGTTGTTTAGCATTAGATCTGCAATCTTGTGCCTTATGTCCAAATTTTTTACAATTGTAACAATATCCATTGATTCTTGATGTGGGAGGTACATCATTTGCCTTAGCCCAACATTCATGTGCTTTATGTCCAAATTTCTTACAGTTAAAGCAATAACCATTGAACTTAGGTTTAGGATTGGACTTACCATTCTTTATTCTGCAAATGTTTGCAGTGTGTCCTGGTTTTCCATAGTGGTGGCATACAGGTTTGTTTCTCTTTGTCTTTGCGTTCCTCTTTTCACCAATCTTTGATGATTCTCCTTTCTCAGTAGATGTTTTTTATTCAATGTGACCTAATCTAGAAGAATCTTTTGGTCTCCTTGATGCTTTCATCAGATTCTCAAAATGAATCAAAGCTTCATTAGGTTTATTCAACCTTTCATTCAGTTATTTCTTAGATCTCAAATCATTTTTCAATTGACTGTTCTCAGATCTCAGATTCACAATTTCCATGTCTTTCCTACTGATCTCCTAATTTGTAAGTAGCATTTGATTTTCCATGACAACCTAATTGTTTGTCATCATTTGTACGTCATGTGTCCTTTCATCAAGTCTGACAGTTATCACTCTTTTATCTTCTTCAGCCATAGCTTTGTCATCTTTAGCTTTCTTCTTTTGTTCCACTAATTCACATAGTCTTACTGTCTACATTTCTTGTTCTCTTATCAGGTTCCTGAATTCTTCACACAATACATTGTTCTTCTCTAGTAGATCTTTAATTTCTACATTGCTCTTAGTAGAATCTCCATTCTAAAATAGATTTACAGTTTCTTCTTCCTGATAATGAGTATCATTCATTTTTTTGGCCAAATCTTTCCTAGATGTCAATGACTTCTTCAATTCCTGTTTAGCTATCTCGAGCTGATGTAATTATAGCTAAATTTTAATCTTTTGATTCTCAATGACTTTACCCAATCTGTATATCTCCATCTCTAGATCTATACTCTCAAGATGAATAAAAAAATTTGTAGGAGAACAAAGCTCTGATACCAATTGTTGGAAATACAATATTGGGAAAGAAAGATACTGAGAGGGGGTGAATTAGATCTTGAACTATAATCACTTTAAAACAAATTGATCCACAAACATAGAGATATTCAATAAATCTAACATCTAATAGCCTCCATGATAGTAAATGAATAACACAATACATAGAATTTGGTAACCCAGAAACCCAAATAGGTAAAATTGGGGTGGGGATGACACCCACAAATTCTTCACTACTGCAGTAAAAAAGTGTGCCTATTAGGGCTACAAAATTTTGATCACAATATGCAATCTACCTGGTTAAAGGTCTTCCTAGTTAAGAGCTTTAGATCATTACAATCTACCTTGTGAAAGGATTTCAACTTATAGTAAAGTAAGGACTCTGCTAAGAGATTTAGAAAGGTCTGCTAGAACCATTCTATTAAGAGATTTCACCTGATACACTTTTTAGAATTTGTCAAGATATGATCCTTTGATATGCACTCTGATGTTGCTAATGGATCTCCTCTTTATAATACCTTTTCTGATCATATAATCTGATATGTCCTTACTCTGTTGCTCACTGCTCTTCTACTCTACTAGATCTATGCTTCTTATCAAAAAAACCCTTCACACATCTCTCATGTATGTATGAACCTTCTCTTTTCTCTCTCCAATCTCTCATATAATTAGGGTAAGAAGCAATCTTATTACACTCTTCGAATCTGGTGAATAGATCTAGATCAATGATCAAAGATAAAACTTGTGCCTCCTAGGCATTCCAATTTTCTGATTCGCTAGATGCCATGTATAGGATAAAACAATTAAATTCCTAATTATATTCATAGATAATATTAAATGCTTCACATATGTCAGCCCAAAATACCCATAAGCTGGCCCAAACATATTACCTTAAAATTTGTATTATATCTGACATGTATGTCAAAACTGTTAGAAACACTGAGAGGGACAGGGGGTGAATCAATGTTTGTCTATTTATTCTATTTTAGCAACTTTAAACATAAATCAAATATATATCAATTGAAGCTTAACACAAGAACACATAACACTTGATATGATTATGGGGAAACCTTGATCAGGGGAAAACCCCAGTGGGAATTAGTACCCACAAATATTGCACTAGTATGATTAACCTGTTAAAGTTCCTTTTCCTTGTTAGGAGCAGTCTTTACAATATGAGTATAATGACCTAGTTAAGCATCTGACCTTGTTAGGATTCTTTTACAACTAACCCTATTAAGGGTGAGGACTCACTGTCCAAAAATCTCACTGCTCAATAGGATGAAGGCTACAACCTTCTGATAGTTGATATACACTATATCAAAAAAGTGAACTATTGCATATGACACAATTGTCTGATCAGTTTCATTTATGTGTTGATGCTCTTATACTCCTAAGGGCTTTATCTCATTTTGACATATTATTCTATTCCTTTATATTTCTATTCTGCATATTTTCAATGACTCTACTTAATACAACTTTGCATGTTATATATATATATATGTCTATGCCTGAATAGATGTGACTATAAACAAGACCTTAGTCTGCCTAAAAACAACATTCACAATGCTTCCAAAAAAATTGGCTTGATCGTTTCTACAAAAATGTTTAATACATGATTACAAACCTTTTACAATAGGTTCTTAGCCTTTACAAAACAAAAGATTACACGCTAATAAAAAAACTAAAGTTTGCTTCATACTCTATTTTCTGGACTGGTAGTGTACTTGTTCTTTCTGTAACTTATCTGTATTGACATTTAGTATTATGCATGTATAGGGTAAGCATAAAAACATATCATAGAGCTTATTTCTGAGTGTGCTTAGTCTGAATCAGTCGTACACACATGTGTTGGTGCTCTTATCATCTGTATATCTTTGTTCTGTCTTGTCTTCTATACTTAATCAATTTCCACTTCAAAGTTTTCTATCAAAACTTCATATGACTTTGTTTCCATAATGAAAACAAAAAATAAGTCATATACTCCTTGGGAGTCAACTTTCCAACAATCTCCCCCTTTGTCATTAATGGCAACAAAGGAATTTGGCCAAGTTACTCAAAATTCAGTAACACCAAAAATTGTATATTATCTTCCTTTAACATATACTATATCATATTTCTTTGCATATATATACACTAATCCCCATACATACTTTACTCCCCCTTTGAAATTAATGACAAAGGTGTCAAAATTTTAATTCTCTAGATACTTACCCCATGTACACATCTAGATAAGCTATATGTAGATTCTTGATCTCTTGCTACCAGAATGCCTTTAGTGCATCAATTGTTTGTTGATGGGCACATAAGGCATATGCAAGCTTTTCCATCTTTGTTAGATCCTTGTTGGGTCCTTGATCATAGTTAGCAATGGTTGCATCAATCTTTTTAATGTTCTCATCTAGAACTGCTAAGGAGGGTGCTAGTGTATTTCTCAGTTGTGTCTGCCTAATCCTTATCTTACTGATCTCCATTTTAGCTTTTTCTATCTTGTCTATCTGACCTTGATAGATATTATTACAGATGTTTATGTCTTGGGATGATGTTTCAACTGATTGTCTTATGTTATGAACCAAGATATCTGCCTCTTCTCTCTTTTTGATATGGTCAGAGGTGAGTTTGCCTCTATCCATGCAATTT
>MU224890.1:130747-144691 GCA_018584345.1 Thuja plicata
ACTAGTATCCATACATTCACTTTTTACTAGGATCTCCATGACTGGTGTCTCACTGATTTTATTATCTTCCTCTTTATTCAAATTTGTTGAATCTTTAGAGGGAACTTCATCTTGTTGTAAAGATGTGTCATCAGCGCATACCTCCTTTGTCTCTTCAGTGCTTACAAATTCTTTTTGAACTTTGTCCATATCATTGTCAAAAGTAGTCATGGATATCTTGACATCATCAATTACAATATTTCTTCCGAATCTTTGGTTGTATTAGAAGGTGATGTGATCTTGGGCACTGAAACCTCTAGACCTGTCATATGCGCACCTTAAATTACTAGTTCTGTAACTTGTTTGGGAGGAACTACAATTTCCTTAGTTATAGGTGCCATTGATGGATACATATGTCTATTGAGAAATACCCACTCAAAAGCTTTCTGAGTCTCTTCACTAACCAAATCATACTCTTTATTCATGATATGAAGTGTTCTAGTTTTGGTTCTGAGATGAGGTTTTACTAAGTCCGATAGTATAGCTTTCTCATCATGCAAGAAAACATGAAGAAGACTATCTAATGTTTCTTCTCTTATCCTCATATCATCTTCAATTGCTTACCTTTTTAATATGTCCAGTATGTTCCATACTTTGTCTGGTATGACTGTCTTGAGTTCCAATATCGACTTCTTGAACTTAATCATATGAGATATAATCATTGATGAATTTCTGATTTTTCTATCTCTTGATACTTATCATAGACATTCTTGATAGATTCTAATCTTCCTTCATTAACAATTCTATTCTTTAGGACTATTAGACTAGGCCTTAATCCTACCTTAGGAGGGGCTTGTGTGTTCTTTACCTTGCTCCTTGTGGTCCTAGAGGATGGATGACTTGTGGGAACTTGCTTCTTCCTTCTAGTCAACTTGTTGGGTACAAAAGGTGGAGAATATTCTAAATCAATGGTAGTTGATGGCGTAGATGTTCCTTCATTAGATTTATTTTTCTTCTTCTTAGGCATATCATCAGAATTTTTCATTTTTACTTCTACAAGATTTTTCTCAAGTTCTTTTACAATTTTATCTTCCCTAGCTTTGTCTAGGTCTTCTTATGTAACTCCATGAACTTTTAAGATATTTGAAGTAATCATTGACACCTTCCTCTTGTTGTCTACATTGTAATTGATAGAATCAACTTGATTTGTCTTTTCTCTGTAAGTACCCCATCTAGGTTCATTGGAATCCTTGGGCGTAGATAGGATAACTTGTGCATAACCTTCCAAGACATGTTCTTCAACTTCATATCCAAGGGAGTGAATCCATTTTGTTCTAGGCTCAACTACCTCCATGAAAGTATAGTTAGTTTCCACCATGAAACATATGGTGTCTTTGTATTTCTCAACTATCTCCTTAGGTATCTTGAACCTCTTCTGCATTTTAATCCCGAAAGTTTTGATATCCATGTCCAAGAATCCTTCACACTGCTCTCTAAAGTAGCCTTTAGTGAAATCTGTGACATGGTAGGTTTACTTCTCTCTAGGTAAAGATTTGCAACTTTACTAACAATGTGGAAGTACAAATAGATGATCAAAGAGCCAAACCTAAATATATTTCTCTTGTCATGCTTAATAGCTCGAATGTTATCAATCAATTGAGTGAGCAATATCTCACACAGATTTTACTAAGTATTGTCCTTCGCCATTTTTACTGTTGCCAAGATAGTAGCCGCATATACACTATTTAATCTACTTGCATGCTAAAATTTGTAACCTAGTATCATGGTGACCAGTTTTATGTCATCTTCCTTAATGGGATCAACTATCATACCGCACCTATCACTTCTAGAAAAACAAGCTTGTTCAACATGCTTTTTCACATCTTTACCAACTGGAAGAACTGGTCCTATCTTACAAAGTCCAGTCATGTCATGAATTAGGTCTGCAGTAATACAAATGGGAAATTCACCAAATCAATAGAGGTCATTATGTATTATGCTCAATAGTATTTTCACCCATTCTAGCTCATAAAATTTGTGCGCATTAGAGTACTCAAAGATAGGGTTATCAGTGAGATGCGTGTATTCATCCTTGAATGAATAGTCTGGTTTCATCATTGAGGCCATGAGAGTAGCAATACTGTTATCTCCAACCATTTCCTTTTTATAGTATATGTACGTACAAATGTCTTCTACATGCACGAATCCTAGCCGAGTCTTATAAAATGCTCCTTCTACATCATCTAGTATAGACTTGAAGGGATGCTTCTTAAACATAAATCCTTTCCTTTCAGCAATGTCGAATACAACTAGAGTGTCCATACTTACTTGTTACTTGGATAAATAGGGTTTCACGACAATTCAAAATGGCGTGACTACTAGGGTTCCAATTCAACTTGCAATTAGTTCACCAACTGATCAAATCAATACCTTTGAATGTTTGATGCTTAGTGCCCCTGTGCTCTGCAAATTTTATGATCTCAGATGTAAAAAATGAGAATAATCAATCAATCCACTGATTTCTATAAATTTTTTCTACATTTAATGTCGTACGTGCTTTCACTGAGACTTTCACACTTTATTCAGAATGTAGTATAGAGAATGCGTGAATGCATACTACATTCTCTTGTTATCACTAACATAAATTCAAAGGCGCATACTTGGAGATGAGTATACCAGCCACGCAGGGGTTCAAAGCTAGAATAGCTCCCCCTAAGACCATGAGGGTCAACTATCCAGAAGTAGAAGGTGCATCCATTAAGGATGCATCTACTACCTTGTTCTCTTCATTATCCTTCTTTCCTTAAAACCCATATTTTATCTAAATCAGCTTTAGCTTGTACAAACTTAACTTCTCCTAATTCATCAAATATAGACTTTTTAGGATTTTCTTGTCTTTGTGTTCTTGACCTGCAAAACTTTGAGATGTGTCTAGCTTTTCCACAGGAGTGACAGATGATAGGAGGTTTTTTGTTATTCTTCAGCATGCTGCATTGTTTAGTTGTGTATCCATTGTAATTACATATCTGACATGTAATGTTCTACAAGTTTGATAGAGGTTGATTTCTCTAATTATATTGAGTCAGATTCCTTTGGTTCAGTTGTGACTGATTTTTTTTATTTGTCCTGCAATGAATATCCCTATGACCAAACTTGTTATAGGAGTAACAATAACCATTAAAAGGTCTTACTTTTTTACAATATCTTTCCAAGAGTCCATGCTTGTTACAAGCATTACAAGTTCTGTTAACTTGGTTAAGTTCATCTTTAGGTGGTTCAATTTTAACCTCTATAATATTCTTTTCTTCAGTGGATGTCTCTTTTGATTTCTTCCTTTATTGTATTGAGTTGATTTCAATTTGAGCTACACTATATCACATACCAGTGGTATCACCTTATAGCTTTTGTGCATAAACTTGTGATTGAATTAGATCAGAACTTGTGTGTAGTTTATGAATCTTATCTTTTTATCTTGATAATTCAGCTTCAATTTTATTCTTGACATTTTCTAACTCCAAGATTTTCATATTAGCTTACATGAGTTCTTCATAAAACTATTTATTTTATTTGTTCTTCTCTTCAATAGCTGTTAGGCTATTAGTTAACTGATCATTCAATTCTTCTATCTTATCCTTTAAAGACATGTTTTCTTCATTTAGTTTCTTGACCATTTTACCCAAATCATTTATAGAGTAATCTTTCAAATCTTTTCTTAACTTTTTGATAAGCATTTGTGAGCCATCAACTTTTTGTTTAAGTTCCTCATTTTTTTTCTCAAATCTGTCTAGATCTTCAAGGTCTGCTTCAAGATTATTTTTTAGATGCTTTTCTTCTGCTGAATTCATGATCTCCTCAAGTGGTTAAACTTTCTTTCAGAGGACCAGAGCTCTAATACCAATTGTTAGAAACACTTAGAGGGGGGGTGAATTAGTGTTTGTCTATTTATTCTATTTCAGCAACTTTAAACATAAATCAAATATATATTAATTGAATCTTAGCACAAGAACACATAACACGTGATATGATTATGGGGAAGCCTTGATCAGAGGAAAACCCTGGCGGGAATTAGTACCCAAAAATATTGCACTAGTATGATGAACCTGTTAAAGTTCCTTTGCCTTGTTAGGAGAAATATTTACAATGCGAGTACAATGACCTGGTTAAGGGTCTGACCCTGTTAGGATTCTTTTACAACTAACCCTGTTAGGGGAGAGGACTCACTTTCCAAAAATCTCACTACTCAATAGGATGAAGGCTAGAACCTTCTGATAGTTGATATGCACTATATCATTAAAGTGAATTGTTGCATATGACACAATTTTCTGATTGGTTTTTTTTATGCGCTAATGCTCTTATACTCCTAAGGGCTTTATCTCATTCTAAAATCTTATCATGTTCCTTTATATTTCTATTATGCATATTTTCAATGACTCTACTTAATACAACTTTGCATGTTATATATATATGTCCATGGCTGAATAGATGCGACTATAAACAAGACCTTAGTCGGCCTAAAAACAACATTTATAATGCTTCCAAAAAAAATGGCTTAAGCATGTCTACAATAATGTTTAGTACATGATTAAAAAATTATTACAATAGGCACTTAGCCTTTACAAAACAAAAGATTACACATTAATAAAAAAACTAAAGTCAGCTTCATACTCTATTTTCTGGACCGCTAGTGTACTTGTTCTTTATGTAACTTGTAATGCCCTGCCAAGGAATCCAGGGCAACTAACCTAAACTTGACACTGAGTTAACAGGATAATTTTTCTTATATGTTTACAAAAAATAATGAAAACAATGCAGAAGAAATGCAATGAAGTACATGACATACACATAAGTACAACTCATACAAAGTTACAATTCTTGAGGGTTCCTTGATGTAGAATTACTTAAGAAAAATAATCTACAAAGAACAAATATAAATACTAACACAAATCATACATCAACTAAATCCAATAATATACATCTCATATAATAAGATCACATATACACCTGATACCCAAGGTATACAACCTAATCAACATCCATTGCACAAGTCGCAGGGTATGCAATAATACATAACAATACAATACAATACATTCTCAAAAGGATGCCAACCACTATCCACATATGGTTACAAATATACAACCCATAAAACTTCACAAGTTTCTAAAAGAAGAGGAAGAATAATAAACTGTAGCAACGATTATCTAAGCATGAAGAAGAACCATCAGATCTCAATGGTAATAAGAATCACTACCACGCGACCGCGTGGAACCAAAGGTCCACTCCCACCGTGCTGAGGAGATAATAACAGGCCCACTCACATGAGTATACAATATGAAGGCAATCAAAGGTATACAAACCACCATAAAGAACACATAGGAAGAACCTAAAAGCTTTCTGATCACAACAAGAAAGACTAAAGAAAAAGTATAAGGATGGAAAGATCAAGACAAATCAAAATCCAAGATTAAAGAAAAGTTACACCATCCAAAGATAAAGGAACATACATAAGATATCCAAAATACCAACATAAACCAAATACTGAATCCAAAAGCCAAATGTCAAAGACAACCATAAAAAGTACAACAGGACCTATGAAGGAGACTTAGGCTACATTTTATGGGAGTGTCATCACATGGTCAATAAATTGAGTTACCCTAGACTGGCCTCTCTGGACCCCGGACCTCTCAATCATGACTCACGCGGAGCTAGGATACCCTCTCACGAAGATGAGGAATCTAACCATACCTACTCTCTAGGTATCAACTCATTCTTATCCTTAGTCTGTACTAGCACAAAAGGCATAAGTGAGGCATCATGATCAATCTTGTAATTAATGTAAACCCCAAGTTTTATTATTAAGTTATCACTTATTAATTAACTTACAATAGGTCATCCTGGACTGGCCTCTTTGGGCCCCAGAATCCTATTGTAAGCCACTCCCCTAAGATGGACCTAACTAACCACCCCCTAAGCTCAAGGTCAAATAAAATATCATAAATCTCAAAATATTGGTTCCTACCCATATAGGAACTACTGGTTCTAAACTAACCATAACAATATGAGATAATCTCAAAGGATCACGTATCCTGAGTTTAGACATACTAGCAATAGAAGAAAGATCAAATACTTAACTTAAACATCCCAAAATAATCATATAGATAGAACTGGCAAAAACATCTCAATAGACCCAAACACAATATCATAAGGTCTACTAGTCCCCAATAGGTTCTGAAAACAATAAAGTCCCCATACAAGAACAAGAATGCACTTCACTTCAAAAAAAAACCTCAAAATACATCATGACATATTACATACACCTACAGAAAGAACTAATTCAGAATCAAATGATAAAGAAATTTATAACCTCAATTCTGCAAATTCATTTATCTTTTAAAATTACTAACATATATAATTCAATCTCCAAAAGAATTTAATTAAAGCTCCTATAGGTTAATTTATAAACCCACATGTATAAATTATCCTATTTAAATAACTACTAAAATAACACTATAATTACACCATGTGTTTAAAACACCCATCAAGGTAATTGCCGCAATAGAACTAAAATCTCTTCATATATACAAACATTAATATCTAATTAATATTTTAATATAAATGATTAAATAATATTAAAAACAAACTGAATATTAATTATTAAAATAATTACTTAAAAAAAATCTCTTCCCAACTAACAATTAACAATCACCTTAATAACAATAAAAAAAAAACAATCTTTAAATTATATATATAAATTAATTAGAACTAATTTTAATCAAATTAAATAAAAACCAAATTAAATTTAAAATGAATTTTAAACAATATTAATTTAACTCATTAAATCTTAATTTAATAATAATAATAATAATAATAATAATAATAATAATTGTTTAACCCCTTTAAAAAAAACTGCCGAAAGCATATAAAGGAGAGTAAGTACCGTGGGTAAAAGAATGAGTGGGGGGTGTGGTGGCCCCCGCCACCCACCCCAAACCACTTGGTAATATATTTCTTTTTTTTAACTGTGAACTTGCTTTCTTTTTTTTTTTAACCTTTCTTTTTTTAAAATTTGACTTAAGTTTTAAATATATACTCAAATCAAATGTATTTTATTTTTTCTTTTATTTATTTTTACTGGTGAAAATAATTATAGACCACTCTATATTTTTTAGTAAAAAAAACAAAGTCCCCCTTTTTAAATATTTAATTTCTTTCAATAATACTAACAAACCATTTTTTCAATGATAGAAGTATTTCCCAACCAAATGCTCTAAAGGGGAAAAAAAAGAGATTTATAATCTTTTTTTTTTTTAACGAAAATTCCAACAAGCCTATTATTATTATTTTTAATTAAATTCCAGCAATAATAAATAGCCTTAATTTCTTTCTTTCAAGCACAAACCCAATAAACCATATTTTAATAATATAGGCATTTTTTTTAATAAAAATTATAAATAGAATAAGGGGGGTTTTCTTTTTCTCTTCAACATGCAAGATGAAAAAAACAAGAAAGATTTATTTGTAATAAAATTATTTATTTTCCCCAAGGAGGGTTTTTTTATTTTCTAGCATGCAAATAGTTCAGCTAACCTATTTTCTTGTCGATCTGATCCTAGTTTCGACATGCACCCGATGAAGACAAGTTTTCTACTTTTCAAGGTGAGTCAAACACAAATCTGAGGGTTTGAAATAATTTCTCCAACAATAACCAATTTTCATCCAAAGAAGATATTTTCACTCAAATTGAAACCCTAAGGGAAATTCCAAACAGAATCCCTTGACATGAAAACCCTAATGCCCAATTTACATTCAACACCCAAAAATGAAACCTTTATGCCTACAATCATAGATCTGATATGAAAATATGGAGGAAAAGACAAAATTGAAAACAAGATCACAATTTCTCAATTCTAAATCAATGAAACTACCAAATACCCAAACAAGGAAGATCACACAAAGGGTCCTAGCTTTCAGATGCATGGAAGATGAGGATCTGAAAGATAGAATTCAAAACATGAAGACCCTACCTCAATAATTGATGAGAAACACAAATTCGCAATTCCAAGCAAGAAGAATCCACAAATCCAAGCAACAGAATCCACAAATCTAAGCAAGCTCTCTCAAAACTCCAATCACCTGATTTTTGCTTCTCCCTGATTGAACAACCTTCAAAAAAGCCTCCAATCCAAAGATATAGATAATCCAAGCAATTAGTTTTTTAAAAAGTGAAAACCCTAAAGGGAAAATAAAATATTTAATTATTAATTAAGATAATTCTTTATTTTTAATTTCACTTAAAGCTTGCAAAAACTCAACTTTATAATATCAAAGCAAAGTGTTAAATTGAAAATGCATGAGATATTATATCAATTAAATAAATCAATTACTCATGCAACTTAAAGTGATATTCAATAATTCAACTATGCATAATTAATTACAATTAATTGAATTTAATATTTATTAAATCTCAATTATTTAAATCAAGACTTAATAATTAAATCAATTAATTAAATATAGGCATTTAATTAATGTTTAATTATTGAATAGCCATATATTTCATATATCAAAGTTTTAATCTTATTATAGGTACAATAATTAACATTAATATTTACCATAAAAATTCATTAAATAAATCAAGCTAAAAGCATTATTAAATCACTTGAAACCCATCTAAATAGAGAATCAACTTAAACAGACAATCAACTTAAATAGAACCAGAAACACACAAACAGGCTCACGAACCCATGTCACTTGACGGATTCAAACACTAGGGTAGTCGATCAGATTCTTTGTCCATCAATAGGACAAAATAAGGGTTTAGGGTATGGATTTGGACCTAATACTATCTCCCCTCTCTTACCATTGAGATATTACGATAGGGCATTCTCACTCCTACCAATTCAGGAAAGATGTAGCTCGGTACCTGCAAACCTATCATCACAAAGACGAGAATACATGCATATAATATAGCAACCAATGGTTGAGACTAGTTTATCATGTAGATCTCGCTGAAGCAAGTAACTACGACTCTGTCCCATACCATATCAAGCACATCAAACAGTAATGCAAAACATACAAATGATCTATGTGCATATAAATCTAGGGTCAGTATTGTCAAAAAACCATAATCAAAATGACATCCTAACATATACATAAGCATCATGAAATAACCATAAATCATATGCAAATAGGAGATATAACACTCTAAGCAATGAATCGATAACATACTAAAATGTGATACATAAATATCCTCTAAACCATCTGAAATAAACCACACATACATGAAAAGGCCTAAAAGAGTTTGGCAACCAAAACTGAAAAAGAAAACTAAGAGGTGGGTATTACATAACTTATCTATACTGACATTATGTACCATGCGTGTATAGGGTAAGCATAACAACATATCATAGAGCTTATGTCTGAAGGTGCTTAGTCTAAATCGGTCATACACACTTGTGCTGGTGCGCTGATCATCTGTATATCTCTGTTCTATCTTGTCTTCTATACTTAGTCAATTTCCACTTCAAAGTTTGTTGCTAAAACTTCATATGACTTTGTTTCCATAATGACAACACAAAATAAGTCATATACTCCGTGGGAGTCAACTTGCCAATGAAAACTATCTTGGTCAGCACTGAAGTCTCTGGCACTTGGCACGAAATTGCCAGATAGCTTGACATCTATGATCTTTTCTTCTGGGCAACAACTTTTCAGGTGTCTCAGCATATACTATTTTATCTTGGTCGTAGTGTTAGCCGACAAAAACTGCCTGAATAAATGACTAAGTGTGGACACTAAATGATCAACAAAAACTTAGAGATTAACACACCTGTCGGTCAGGTGAAGATGTCTCTCTATCAATCTTGGGTGTTTCTGAGTATTTCTTTTCTATTTTCTTCTCCTATTCATTTGTCTTTGCTTCTTCACTCTTTTCCTTCTACTTGTCCTCTTCTACTTGTTGTGCATCTTCTTTATTTTGATCAGTAGACTTGTCTTTCTGATCATCGGTTGTAGCTTGATCTGTAGTTATATCTTTTGGTTCATCTTTTGTGTTTTTTATTTCTACATCACCCTTTTCATTGGGTATGCTTGTATCTGTTGTAGATTCTTCATTTCCTTCTAGTAGATTGATGGCCTTCATCAATATTGGCATATTCTTCTACGTGCTAGCCTATTCTATATCTAGAGTTGTGTCTACTCCTCAGTTTTAGCTAGTTGAGCAGTGACATCTTCATCTTTTTGTAGTTGATCTGCAGGGTCCAGTTCTGTGATGTCAATAATGGAAGTTTCTGGCCATATCTCATCAGCAACATCCATGTCCTTATTTCATTTTGTCTCCAATTCCTGTTGCTTGTTTTGATCCTTAAGAGATTTTAATATTTTATCATCTTCTTTCTGTGGATCTTTATCAGAATCATAATGAGTGATGTCTTGAATGTCAAGATCATCCATGACTTTTTCTAAGTCAATGGGCTCATTATTATCTACATTATCCAAAGCAATGTGCTTAGGACTTTCTCTATCTTTCTGGTCCTCTACATAAGGTGTGTCGGTGAGAAGTAATTGATTCTCACAACTTGTTGACTCTGCAGGTAGATCTAGGATTTGTCTCCATTTAGCATCTATCATGCTATCTAGCTCTATAAATTTATCCTGTAGCACTTTGTAAGCTCTTATCTTTGCTACAAATTTATTAGAATTATTTTTCATTATCTCTTTTATCTCTTCCATTTTTTATTTGGGAGGCATGAGTGTAACAAGTACCCTCTCCCTTCCTTCCTTTTCTATGTGTAAAGCATATGACCATTGTTGTGAAATTTTGTCACCCAGTTCTTTGGGTATTTTTTGAACAAACTCAACTGGTACATATTTGTACTAGAGCATTGCCCTGATTATTGCATCTTGTATTTTGTGTTGGTCCTCTCACTCCAATTTTTCCCACTATCTAATATTTCCATCATTCATTGTACCGGTTGTAGAAATTGAATCGAAAATTTCATCCATTGTTCTAGGGGCTGATCTTTTATTCTCTACATTAGGCTCATCCTCTTTTGAATCTTCTATGTTAGCTTTGGTCCTGACCAGTATTTTCCTCCTTTTGGTAGGTTTTTGTTTTATATTTTACTTCTATGTTTGCTACTTCCTCTGATAGGTCCTCACTTGACCTTTCTTGAGAGGTATAGTGGCTTTTATAGTTTGACTTATTGTTCTCTGAGATACTGTGGTTCTTGGTTTCTTTGTAGGAGGTGGAGGTGTGTTAGATTCAGTAACCTCATAATTTGATTCTTTCTCATGTTCCTCTTCATTGATGGTACCCTATTCCTTGGTTTCCTCTATTTGTTCTGTCTCCTCCTCATTAACCGACAACATCTTTTCACGATTTTTCATCATCTTGGTTTTCTTGTTGACAGTATCTTGATTACTAGGCCTAATTTTATCTTGGACTTGGCCTCTTCATATGTCCCTAATCTTGGTTTCTTGTTGTCAAGTGGTTCATTCAACGATGCATCAATTGTATTTGTTGTTTCATCTATGTTAATATCATAGTCAAGAGGTGCTAACCAGGCTATCCTTGGTACAACTAGTTTAATGTGAGTGAAATCAGAATCCTCCATGAAACATATGATTCTTAATCAACTATTTATGGATCCTCACTCTTTCCATCATCTTTTCCTTGAAGTCAAGGAAGTATTCAGTCATCATTGGATCAAATTTATCACCTAGTGACTTGATAAGTTCACTAATATGCCATGTGACTGGCTTGGTAGTGTCTCATTTCACTTTTCCAACTGAAGGAAAGTATTCTTGAAAATAAAAGAATATACACATGATAAGTGAACTGAACTTACATGTGTTTGTCTTTGTAAACCTAATTATTGTCATATTCTCATCAAGTTTCTTCAACTAGACCTCACATAGATCCATTTGTATTCCCTTCGTTACTATCTTGTAAGTTGTGCTTACTGTTGTTGATTCTATTCTATTTAGCCTACTTTCTTGAATATTTTTTAACCTATCACACATGCACCAAACCTTAATTCCTCATCGGTGATGGTGTTCACCTTAAGTCCTCTATTATCCCACACAACATTGGTGAGTTTTTCAACATTTGGCTGAGAGGGATATTTATGTGCCTTAGGTTTATCGGTAATGGGTTAACCTATTATAGCATGCAACACATCCTTTGTAATCTGCTTAGGTTCATCCAACCATAAATTTTGGTCGTGCATTCTTCTCAAAACGAACCTAATCTAGTCAGTTTTGAAAACCTCAGGAAATATAGGGCATTAGTTATCCCTTTTACCTATAAGTGTTTGTGTTCTTCCTTCAAGTTCCCTTGTCCATCACACAACTTCTTGTAAGCTTGATCAATCTCCAGATCACCTATCTCAGTGGTCTTGCATTGAATGTAAGACATTACATCTTCTATCAACAAAACCCTAGGTGGAATTTTTGAAAATGCACCAGATTCATCCGGTTGCGATGCAATCTTTGGGCATATCTTGTAGTTAGGTTCCACACTAGTGTAGTTCTTTATCAACTTAATGGAATTCTTGCTATCATTTTTCAATTTTACTATTCTTGAAGTGGTTTCCATCGTGTTTTGAATTTAGGGCTTTTATAAAAATAACAACAAAGTTCTTCGATACGCTTGGTACTTACTTTGATATGTGTGGCTGGTGAGTGATCTGTTTGGAGTATGTTGGATCAAGTCAAGGTCACTCTACTAAATTCTCTTTGATCAGTCTATTTTCTCTCTTCTCTTTCTTCTCAAATAGCATGTGAAAAATGAAGTGCTTTCATCTAGTATTTATAGACTTTTTCCCTAAGTCTTTCATAAATGCTCAACAACTCGTCAGGTCATGAAGATGGAGTTCATCAGGAAGATTATCAAATAACATTCTTGGTGTTGATAGGATGCTTAGGATGGCTATTAAGATTGTTTCTTTCACTGACAAATCTCATTTTAGTGTCAAGACAACATTGTAACTTTTCTTCCTTACCAATGGGTGTCGAGTTATATTAGCAACTTAGCCCTTTTATGTTTTGACCAACAATTTTTGGCAAGTGTAAACATATCATCCTTTAAATTCACCGATGATTTTTGATATGTGTTTACCAACAGGGTTGATTTCTCAGAATTGTGACAAGTAACATAATATGCATCTTTATTCATGCATATTTTTTATGATCTATCAATTTGTATAATGGAACTGATGCAAAATGTGACTTGGTGTAGTGCAGTTCCATACTTACTTGTTCATCTTTAGGTGGGGGTGCTGATGTCACTAGATCCATGAAATGAGGTGTCACCTACTACATTTCTTGGTCCATCTTCTTCAATGGTTGAAGCTTTCCTCCACAGTTTTCTTTCTCATTTTCTTGATTTCTTCAATCGTGTTACCATTTGCAAAAGTGGTGGTTTCTGTTATTTGGTCTCTGCAGTCCTTCTTTAGATGTCCAACCTTATGATAGTGCAAACATGCCATTCCAGGGTTGGTCCAGCCTCTAGACCTTTTGGTCCATGTTCTCGTGTATTTTGGAGCAATGTGACCATATCTACTACATGATGTGCAGTTTATCCATGTATTGTAGTCCCAAACATATAAATTATTGACTCTTCTTGGTTTATATGCATTTTCTTCTTTTTTGGGTTTCCATGCTTCAATTTTCTTCTTCCTACATTCCAAAGATGTGTGCCCATGCATTTTGTAGGTAGGACAATACTTTTCCATATAGGTTTCCTTCTTTGGTTCTTTCACCTTTGATTTACATTCATGTGCTTAATGTCCTTTCTTGCTGCAATTATAACAATGTCCTATGAATGTAAATGTGGATTTAGGAATGCCTTTTTCTTTTCTCCTACAAACATTTGAGGTGTTGCCTTTCTTTCCACAGTGATTGCATGTCGGTTTCCTTGGTCTAAGATTGGTTTATTGGAGCTCTAAATTCTTAGAAAAATTTGGAGTC
>MU224890.1:145634-171248 GCA_018584345.1 Thuja plicata
TAACTCTATTGCCCATGGTAGAATAAGGCACTGGTCTAATCATTATTTAGATTATAGTTATTCAGTTCATTGTTTATAGTTTTGTGATATCTTATCTATCTGTTCATTTCAAATTGCATACACATTTACTAAACATTCTTTCAATTACTTAAAGTATTTCAGTTTGAGAGATGGAAGTTTGAGTTTCATACATAGGTTATCTGCTATAAAATGTCTATTCAGGTGAAGGTTCACCCGCCTTGGTCCTACAGAGCTAGAAACGTAGGGGAAGAGGATCATAATCAATCATTCCCATTAGTTGGCCACAAATAATTAGATTTCCCATCATTAGATTGTCCAAAGAAAATTCAATTCCGCATTTTTGGGCACCAACAGATTGGCGACTCTACTGGGGAGTTGTTCAAAAGAACATTTTTGTATTTTACCTAGAAAATTTGGTGATATATTTAAGACTCTACTGGGAGAAAACAACTCAAAAGACAGTAAGTATTTTCCTTCTCATAAGAAGGTGGTGACTCTATTGATCAAAGCATTTCAGTTAGTGACTCTACTGAGGGAGAAGACTCAAACGAAGATGGTGGATTTTTTTTTCAAATGTATCCATCATTTGAAAGAAAGCCTTTTATTCCAGATAGTATCAGGCCATTTGATTTTAGGAGATTTCAATGCATCCCAAATAAGTTATCCCCTAAAATTTCACAACTTCTACCAAAGTTCCATGGAGAGTGGGATGAATCAACACTACAATACTTGGATGCATTTTATACATTCATAGAAGATTATGAGGTTTCTATAGAGGATCAAGTGATGAGGCTATTTGTCAGAATGTTAAAAGATAATGCCAGACAAGTATATGAATCACTACCCACACAATATATCTCATCATGGAGACAGTTTGAGAAATGGTTTCTTTATACGTTTCATGATGGTGAAGAAGACAACATGTTCTATAAATGGCATGAAGACCAAAGTTGCAGCATGAAAGAATATCCAAATTACATTGTGGAAGAAGAATTGTACATGTCCCCTTTGGATACATTCTTCAAGTGGGAAAGATATTGTTGAAAGGGTTTTCTTGACCGGGTTAGCCGACAGTCATAAGTTGTCATCGGGTACTAGAGTACCAGCCAACTTTTCTTGCAAAGGTTATCTCGGGAAGTGAGATTACCCAGACCTCCAAGAACCTAGGTGTCAGGTCATGATGGTGTGGGGATCAGTTGAGGGATGTGACTATTTTTGAGGGGGATAGCTGGTTTCTTCAACTCATTCTCTCCTAGGATTTAGGAAGGTGAGGTTTCTCCAAGCATTTTTCACTTGGTGAATAAGCCAAAAAAGATCCTGCAGGGTTAGGAATGTCTCATCTACCTATAGTTATGCTTCAACATTCAACACATCAATAATACTCTGATATACTACACTAAATATCAAATAAATGCACAACCATCAGTTCATATTTCATCAGTAGCAAGGGGAGAGAGGTCGCTAAGCTATTTAAAATATCAGAGCAAAAGACATGAAGAACATAAAACATAAAATACCATTAACTTAAAAGATCGAATGTCAATAACATCATTGTAAGAACTCTCTCTTTTTCATTAATATTTCTTCCAGCTAGCACTAGTGCATGATATAATGGTGGCTCTAGGGGAGCATCTAACTACTGAAAGCTTAAACAATGGAGCATTAAGCTCTACAACTGAAATGAAAATACTTCTTTTCTATTACTATGGATAGAAAAATCATCAATTTTGTCGACCCTTGGAAAAGGGCCGAACTTACTATTTATACACATTTTCATCTAACCCTAACCCTAACCCTATTTTACATTATACTATAATAAAATATATTATCCCAGGGCTGATACTACTTGCGCCACCCTACAAAATACCTTGAGACGAAATAGGCCTGACCCGTCAGAAGAATAAGACAAGAAGGTAGAGTGGAAGAATTAACCTCGAGAAGAGAGATGAGAAAGAAAAGGAAGAAATACAATCCCTGGGGATCGAGGCTACATGCCTCATAAATGGGAAATGTGGAACCCTATCTCCAATGTGCCAGGTGTACACCCAAAGTGACACCTCGAGAAGACCATCCATCAGAACACCAACTACTGATCCAACGTTCCTTGATGTAGCCAACTACCCTCTGAAAATCATCAACAACCTTTATTAACTGCTTGAAAATGACCATTTGGCCTTGGGGATCGGGACATAGATCACTTGAAAGAATACAAAATTTTAGGATCCAGGACTCCAAGATTCGGGAACTTATGTTCCAAAAGAATAAAGAATACAAGATGTTTGGGTTTTCTTCGGCCTCCAGAGAAAATTTATTGTTGCTTGTTTTCATTGAAGGTTTTGAGGAGGGGGAGATTCCATCCTCATCAATCTCTCTGAGGTTAGACCACGAGTACTTAGCCACCTTAATATGTTCTCCCAGCTCCAGAACATTACTCTTGAACTCATTGGCCATTTTTGCTGCATCATGGCCACTAAAGATCATGTGAGTTAATCTCACCATTTGAGTCCCCTCTAGGGATAGGTACCTAGAATTCACTAATTCATCAAACTTACCTAGAATGTACTCCTTTGGAGTGCATGTGTCTATGCTGAATGAGTTATCTCCAGAGACCTTTGTGAATGAGTTAGCTCCAGAGACCTAACCACGTTGATCTTGTCATGCAAAACACCAACCAGTTGCTTGAGTACCTCCAATGTGAGGTCAAGTTTGGAGTGCTGGGTCCTAAAAAAATTGAATGATTCTTCTCCCAGAATCCCAGACTCAGAGACCATCTCTTCCCCAAGGCTGAGGAGCTCTTCTAGTTCTGCCTTCCATGTCTCATAGTTTTCCATATCACCCTCCCATATGTTAAAGATAGTTTTTGCCTGATGCAGAATGTGTCAAGATGCATATAAATATGGGAGGGTGGATACTAGGAAATGTTGGGTGTTTCCTACTTGTAGAGCGACCCACATAGCGACCACTTGGGCCTTCTTCTTCATTGCTCACAAGGAGTCTATGTCACTCTGGGGTAATGGCACGTTAGATTTGGAGGCCTCTAGAGGAATGGTACTAATAGGCTAGGCCAGCTCAGTAAGAAATCCCATAAGGTTTGTTGTCTTTTCCTTTTCCACTTTGAGCCTTTGGGCCTCCTTTTAATATCGGGCCTCCATGGCTATGGTCGCCTCCTTTAGCAAGTTCACTTAGCCCTGTTTACCTCTTTTTCCCAGTGATATCTCTGTGATATTGTAATTTTCAGCCATGGTAGTTTCCTCATCAGTGTCTATGGGAGGGGTTGCAACAATGGCAACTATTTCTCCTCTCGGCCTAGTTTGAAGAGTATGAACCATCTGGGCTTTCTTGGCCTTTGGTGGGCCCTAGGCCTGAGCCATCATTTTGGCTAGGGAGAGGTGAGCTCTAGTGGTGGACAGAGCTTTTCTCTTCTTTCTTTCAATCAACCACTGAGGTGGCATGGGTGGATTGTTTGTCAAATTCTATTCTTTCAATTCTCCCCTAGTGTCCTATTGTTGTTCTTCCTCAGTGGTTTGTCTCACCTGCCCCTTTCTCTTTATCTTGGGCTTCGCTAGGAACATTTCCCCCAGTGATGTTTATTTCCTCTATCTTTTCCTCTGTATCGTTGGCTTTGTCTAGACCTTCATTGGATGTCCCGAGGGTTTCCTCCTGTTCTTGTTCTTCGGCCTCTATCGCTAGGATTTCTTCTTCTCCTGGTATATCCTTTGGCAATAGGGGAGGTACCGGGCCAAGATTTAATGTTTGAGCTATAGTTATTACCTTCCCAAAGGTCACTATGGGGTGTGGCATTTGGAACATGGCTACTGAGGTTATGGTTGCTCCTGTAGGTCCAATTCCCTCAGTGGATGCCTCATGTTCACTTAGCTTTTTCTGGTCTACCCCTGCATCTTGCATCTTCAAAACTTCAAAGGTGATCTCCAACTCTATCTCCTCTTCTTCCATTTGTTCCTCCTGCTCTTGTGCAAGTCTTCATTCCTCATCTTCCTCTTCTATTGGGACTTCAACCTCCATTTTCTTGATGTCCCCCTAAAAATTACCAAACTTATCGGTTGCAAAAATATCATCAAACTCATCTTTCGAAGGAGGGTTGTTTGGGACATTGGCAGGTTTTGGTTCCTTTTTCAGCTCCAGGGAATCAGAAGATAGGATCTCAAATTGTGGACTCTGGGGCATCCCCAACTCTAGCTCCTTCTTAGGCTTTGGGTCAAGCCTCTTCCTTCTCTTGGTAATCAAGGGTGGACCCACATCCCTTATTTCTATTGTTTTTCTGGATCCACCGTTGTTGACTTAACCATCAAGGCTATTAGTGGAGGGGAGGATGGAGGTCAAATTGGTCCAGCCATAAGCACCAAGGTAGCCAGCTGTGCGATTATCTTCTCTTTCATTTGCTGAGAGGCTGCTACCAATTGCCTTATTTATTCTTTAATAGGGACTTCTTGCACAGTGGGAGTTGTGTCTACCCCTTTTCCTTTATCTAATCTTTGTGAGGAAGTGTTGGCCCCCAAAGTTAACTTTGGTATCAGCTAGGCCGCTCAGTGGATGCTCCTGGGGTACACATTTTTAAAATAGAGGTGGCTATATTCAACTATGTTGTGAGTGAACTCCTCAATTGTGGGCCCTTCCTGGGCATCCCAGTTCAGTGGTGGAAGGGCCAATTTATCGATCCCCTTTGCCTTGTACTAGGGATCGACCGTGGAGCCAGTTTCTGAGAAGTCCTCTGAGAACCTCCAGAGCTTCAATTTTTCCATCATCCTTGTGGTAATCCTAACATAATGCTACCCCTAGACCTCCACATCATCCTAACAATCTTCCCAGAAGTCTTCTATATGATATTAGTGGGGCTCTGATGCCTAAGGAAGTGCTACTACGATCTTTCCATGCGGATCATAATGTTTCTGCGCTAAGTATAATTCTGCCAGGCTATAGCTCTTAAGCTAATTATCCACCTCTTTGGTAGTGTCCAAACTGCATGAATAATCCACACAGGTAATCAGGAATAGAATATTTGTTACCTTCTTTAGGGTGAAGAAGGCATGTAGCTCCATCACTTGCCTGTAATATTTTAGGAGGATTATCTTGTCCCCGCAATGTTTGGGCAACAAGTAGGGCTTCCCAGAGAAGTCAGTCACCCTTATATAAGTACGTTGTTGAAATTGTATATAATAATGTCTGTAACTTTGGACCAAATTCATCGCCTCTATGGAGAGGTGGTATCCTACATCTCAAGTGGGTGTGAGTAGGTGGTAGTAAATGAAGGCATCATTTACGTGAAAAAAACTAGGGAAGCTGGCCTCCCATTGTATTTGTGGGAAGTGGTCCCAAGGGGCCTTCTATCCCAGGCCAATCCTGAGCATACCCTCTGTAAGTAACCCATTGGTATGGGGCCATTGTTGCGCCAGGGCCCAGAGGATAGAAGAAGTCATATAAAACTTCTTCTTCTTGGCCAGTTGGAGGAACTGGGAGTCCACATGGTTGGAGATTATGGCAGCCCAGTCAAAATACTACTCGCCCATACTGATACCTAGCAAAAAGTAGTACATCCACCCAAAAAGCTCCTGGGTATGTTGTTGTCCAAAGACCCGGCATAAGGCTATCATCCCCATTTGGATGCTTTCTTTAAATTCAGCCCTGGGCATTTCCAGCTTCATCCTCTTGGGATCCCTCTTTGAAGTTTCTAGCTAATGATTGTTCATGTATATATGGGCTGCTTCCTCCAATTGAGTGAATTGGACCAAGGCATCTGACTGGGTGACCACTGCTGGTTTGTCAAATTGGGGGATCCCCAAGCCCCTCTAGAAGGTATCAAGATCGAGGGACACCATGGGAGTAGGGTACCCTGTTGGCTCTGGGGCTGCGAGCATAACAGCCTAGGCAAATGTGTTGTGGTGTACTGAAAGTGTGAGGATAAGTTTTGGTGACTACATAGAGCATGGGAAATAAGCCACCTTAAGAATCCAAAAGTTTCCAATTTCAATGGCCAAAGGATCTCTAGTCTGTCGTTGAATGTACATAACTTTTACCAAGGCCTGCATTTTAGGCCATGTCCCAATGCTAGTGTCAATAATGTGCTAGACCTTTGACTCAATCTGTGAGCCCAAGATAAAACTATATTTTACATATTTCATGCTCAAAGGAATCTTCTCCAGAGCCCTCTCCATTTTTGATCTAACTGCTGCTCTGGTACTTTCCGCAGATGGTAGTTCTAGACTTTCGGTTGGTGAAGATGCGGATGCTTCAGACATATTTGGATGTACTACTCCAAAAACCTACAAGGCAAAGTGACCGTCAGAACATATGGATAAATAAATATTTTGGGGTCCAAAGACCTTATCATCATAGTGTTCACTTCCCCTAAAAGGTTAGTTTTGTCCAAAAACTCCATAAAGCATATATATATATATATTGCAAACTTAGGAATTTAATTAACCATCAGGGTCCGGGAATTTTATCATACTTAGTAAAAGGAAACGGGATGGGTGATTGCAAGAGACCTAGAGCCTGGGGAAGTAACCATTGGTAGAGGTGTACAAAAAGTGAACTGTCAGACCCACATGGGTGCCACGTGGGTGAGTAATAAATGGGAGTTATGGTGATAATGGTGGAGCCAAATATCTGAATGCATGAAAAGTGATGGCCACTTGGATAGATTTAAATGTGTGCATGGGTCATAAATGAAGGTCAAGCTATTTTATAGAGGAGAGAGAAAATGACCTATTTGAAACTGATCGAGAGCCGAGTTTCAAACAAGCAGTATTCTACACAGAATGAGCTCGTAGAATAAAAATAGCAACAGAGATAGCATGGTGAGCTTGCTAGGCTACCGGGCAGGATGCACATAGAATATGTATCAAAGCTGAAGGGCATATACATGTAGACTAGAAGGATATACAACAAATATACATCAAATTTATAGATATATATAGTGCAGAGCAAACAGTTTACAAGAAACTAGACAAAACACAGAATATTTACAACTTTCTACACTATATAAAGACTAGATTACACCTGCATAGAGGGCGGACAACCCTCTGGCAGAGCTGACCCACCAATGGGTGGAAAACTAGAAAGAAATGCAAGACAAACAAATAAAAGCAAGGCAACCCAAGACCCACAAAACTAGAAACAAATAAAGTCGAAGGGAGAGGAGGCACCAACTTGAAAATGCAGAAAGGAGAGGAAAGGAAGCCTTCGCAAAAGCTCTACAATAGCTTCAACTTCCAAATGATCACAACCCACCACCACAAACCACTCATAATCACTCAAAAATGCTCGAAAATATTAGCACTAGATTATCGCTAAATTACTGTAAATAACTCTAAAATCACTCTGATTGCTTAAGTGTTTAATCCCGGTAAATGTGAAAATGACTGGTAACTTCTATTTATACCCGCGATAAAAATCAAGTCACCTTTCCTTCCACAAACTCTAGATAGATAGACCTTCGGACTCCGGGCCTAGGGATTCCATGAAATGATGTCACCTTAAGAGAAGAAGACATCACAGCAAAGAATTTGGGAGTCCAGAATCTGGCTCCCAATCAAGGATGACCAACTCTAGGACCGAGGTCCCAGAGGCATGAGAGACCAACAAAACCAAATGACACTGCAGGGAAGAAAACCCCAAAGAAGGAAAATTAAGAAAACAAAGGAAAATACCAAGGCAAGAGCCAAAAGCATAAAGAAAAAAAAGGGGGACCCAACATTTTACACACAAAATGTAGGGACAAGGATATAGGGCATAACAAATGGTGACTATCTAGGACAAATGCCTTAGCACATTTGAGAACTACAAAATCTCTAGTTAGAAAAAACTAGAACAAGTCATTACTCAAAGTATCTTACAGGCAAAGAGTAACATGTCTGAGAAAATCTGGCCACACAGGATCTAGTCCATGATCCTTTCATCAGTGGTGGAGTGTGTACTTTGGAAGGAAACCAAGCTGATGACCTTTGGGAGGAGTAGAGAGGAGGCACTAATTATATCAAACCACAAAGTCATCAGATTTGATCATTTCTCCTGGAGACCAGAGTTTTGTCCTGCTTCCCTTTTCATGTTATTTTGCACATTTTTAGGTGGGAGGGTGGTACTTCTTTCACCATCAAGCTTAATCTTAGCTAATTTTAATGGTGGTACTTCTTTCACCCTTTCACCTATTTTATATGTTGAATGGGGGATAAAACTCTGGATCTGGAAAGAATCCTTTTAAAGGGTTCAGACTTGGGTTAACCAACTAGTACAACTGATCTACCCTCGGTGTGTCTAATTACTTGTTCCTTATTTTATTTCACTTATTGCCAGACCTCAGGAAATAAGTCCAATGGAGATTTCTCAAAATGTACCACCAAACCTGAAAAATAGCCCTAGAGACCAGACTGATTCCATCATGCTAAAGATAGATTCTCAAGTTCACCATGTTATAGACATCATCCTGGAGACCAGAGTTTATGCGAGGCATTCCAATCCTCACAGGAGAGAACAAAATGTCAGAACCCAAAAAGAAAACAAGAAATGAAAATGAAAACCATCAAGAAAAGGACTTCCCTAGAGGGCAACTAGCAAGGCTATCTACAAGGAAAGGTACCTCCCAACAAGGCACCGAGAAAGAAATAATTACAAGTGAAGGGCTTTACATAAAAATACAATTTTGGAAAAACTTACCTTAATCAAACTAATGTTTGAGAAACTATCTATTAACAAGCAATGGGATAGGTTCTCCGGTCATGGTGTTAAGGTAGTAAGTATTCACCCCACAAATTTTTGAGATTAAATATGGTCCGAGCGAGAGCCATTGGAATTTGGTGTGCTTGCCTTTCTTTTCTCAGGCCTTGTCCCACAATAGGACCAAGTTCAAAATCTTAAAAGCCTTGTATTGGGCTCTGTGGTCAAACCATCATTTTACTACCGCTTGATGACATGTGAAATGTTCAAGGGCTATGTCTCATTGTTACTCCATTCTCACCAAATTTAGTTGCTGAACCTCCACGATGTTATCCCAGTTGCTGAATTTCTACATAAACTAAAAAATTGGGATTTGTAAGTTAATTGGGAACACATGGTTCTATCCATAAACTAGATGGAATGGGGATGTTCCTAGGGAAGCCTTGATTCAAATGTGATCTGCCCAGAGGGCAAATTTCAACTTTTGGTGCCAATCCTAGGGATTCTATTCTAGCAGGTGTTTGATCACTTCAAGCAGATTTTTATTTGTAGATTTGGCAACACCATTCCCCTGGGAGTAATAGTTGCTGGAAAACTCCAGAGTGATCTTTCGATTGTAGGTCCACTCAAGTAATTGCACAAAAGAAAATTCTAGACCATTGTCACATACTAAAGCAAAGAGCAATCCAAATCTTATGATGATGTTTTCTCCTAGGAATTTGATAACCATGTCTACTGTGTTATTCTTGCAAGGTGTAGCTTCAGACCACCAGGTGCAGTAATCAGTAGTAGTAAGAATATATTGGTGGTTGGCAAACGAGTTGGGGTTGATTTCCCTGATGAATTTAAATGCCCATTGGGCAAAGGGCCTAGCCTCAAAGTGATGAAGGTCAAGGTAGGAGGATCCCCAATGGAGATGTCCTGGCCCCCAACCAATAACCACACAATGGAATATAAATAAAAACACAGAGATTTATATCCACACAATACAAATACTCATAATAGATTCATTATAGTTTCATCGAACATGCCCGGCTATAAGGCCTTCTGGGTTACGTCCAAATACAATGCAATTACAAGAGGAACTCCACAAGATATCGCAAGATCCAAAAAAAACCCTAGCTAGCCTAGATCCACACACTGGTAGGAACACCCAAGGAAGATCTAAACTTGTGCTCGCAAGCCCACCAAGCAATCTCCTTGTTTCCCAAGCCGCAGCCACTAGCTCCTCACAAAACTTGCTCCTCTACCTCTTCCTCTTTTCCAACATGAATGAATAATTCTAGCTAGTCCAGATCCACACATTGGTAGGAGCCCCCAAGGAAGATCTAAACTTGTGCTTGCAATTCCACCAAGCAATCCCCTTGTCCCCCAAGCCGCAGCCACTAGCTCTTCTCAAAACTTGCTCCTCTACCTCTTCCTCTTCTCTAGGATGAATGAATAAATGACTAAAGACTTCCCCCACAACCCCTACTTATACCAATCTAAGACATAGGTCAGCCCTAAACATAAATTAAATACAAACACATAAATTAAATGCCACAAGTCGGCCAACAACAACAATTAAATGCCCAAAATTGATGTCTTAGTAAAATCGCGATATCTCCTAGCTCTGGATGAATTAGGACTCATGCTTTGAACCATAGGTAGAGGCCCTCTTCAATCCATGAAATTTGAATCCTCTAAATATTTGTGGAAAATTACTTATACGGCCTATAATAGGCACCAAATTCCTAAGCAAGGTTGAGCTCCTCCCAAACCATGTCGAGCAACCAAGACCATGCCAAGTTCCATTAAATACATCAAAACCAATTACCCAAGACCCAAGTAGGTCCACACAACTCTACCAAATCCATCACACATGAAAATAAGTCCACACAACTCCATAAAATCTCCCAAACATGCAAGAGAGCCAACTACCCTGGGATGCTCCTGCATCAGACTCCCCAGGTGCGAAAAGAAGTATGCCTCATACTTTGATGCCAGATGAAATATCCACAACCATATTCAACTTCACCAAAGGCTTCCACTCCAACAAGGACAATAGAACCAACATGTAAATCATCCAGATCCAAATCCATCTATCAACCACTAGAATGTCAACCATCTAATCAGCATGCTCACTCCTAGGAACAAACTGAACATAATACCTCACCAATAACCTCTGTAACATATCAAAACCATCAATGTCATCAAACATGAAATCCACATCAGAAAAATGTAAGCTTAAATCCACAATAGGAGAAATATGTAAATCCTCAACCATGCCAACCACCAAAAGGTCCACATCAGGAACATACAGATCCATAGTATCATGTAGATCCTCAACCACATCAACAACTAGTGAATCCACAATAGAAACATCCATATCAACAACATCCATATCACCAACATATGGATCATCACCCTTAGAAACTTGATTATCCACAACCAAGTGCTCCACAATTTCCATGTCAGACTCAACCAACTGATCATGAAAACCAATCTCAACCAGAGCATCAACAAGGTTAGGAAGATCCTCAGCAACAACCACAAGTTTCTCTACAGGTTCTGTATCAGACTCCACACACTGATAAACAAAACCAACTTCCATCTTAACCTTGCTATGCCCTCTTCTCTCTTGAACAAGTCTTCTAACCGGCCAAACAACTCGCTTCCTGATCGGTAGACTCCAGATCCATAGTTTCAAGATCTCTCAAACTCTCTTATGAAATTTATCCAAAGATGGATCACTCTCAACCATTTGTTCCTTAACTTGATTAGTCAATCTAGCTTCCATCCAAGCAAAATTCTTTGAAAAATTCTTCTCCACCACATCATGGAGTTTTTCAATCATCGTAGAGTCTAATCTTCTTAGAGCCATCTTCTAAGATCTTCACAAACCCTCTGCAATGAATCACCAACTAGATCCAACCTTTACTGTAGGTCCTAGTGCAAACTGCCTCACATTCGACACTCTATCCACACACTGAAGAATAACCACACTCTGATAAACTCCACCATAGGTCCTAGTGCAAAATACCTCACATTCGGTGCTCTGTCCAAACACTCAGGAACAACTGTGCTCTGATACCATCTGATGAAGGTCAAGGTAGGAGGATCCCCAATGGAGATGTTCTAGCCCCCAACCAATAACCACACAATGGAATATAAATAAAAACACAAAGATTTATATCCACACAATACAAATACTCATAATAGAATCATTATATTTTCATCCAACATGCCCGACTGTAAGGGCTTCTAGGTTATGTCCAAATACAATGCAATTACAAGAGTAACTCCACAAGATCTCACAAGATCCAAACAAAACCCTAGCTAGCCTAGATCCACACACTGGTAGGAACACCCAAGGAAGATCTAAACTTGTGCTCGCAATCCCACCAAGCAATCTCCTTGTTTCCCAAGCCGTAGCCACTATCTCCTCACAAAACTCGCTCCTCTACCTCTTCCTCTTTTCCAAGATGAATGAATAATCCTAGCTAGTCCAGATCCACACATTGGTAGGAACCCCCAAGGAAGATCTAAACTTGTGCTCGCAAGTCCACCAAGCAATCCCCTTGTTCCCCAAGCCGCAACCACTAGCTCTTCTCGAAACTCGCTCCTCTACCTCTTCCTCTTCACCAGGGTGAATGAATAAATGACTAAAGACTCCCCCCAAAACCCCTACTTATACCAATCTAAGCCATAGGTCAGCCCTAAACATAAATTAAACACAAACACATAAATTAAATGCCACAAGTCGACCAACAACAACAATTAAATGCCCAAAATTGATGTCATAGTAAAATCATGATATCTCCTAGCTCTAGATGAATTAGGACTCATGCTTCGAACTGTAGGTAGAAATCTAGGCCCTCTTCAATCCCTAAAGTTTTTATCCTCTAAGTCTTTGTGTAAAATTACTTATATGGCCTATAATAGGAACCAAATTCCTAAGAAAGGCTGAGCTCCTCCTAGACCATGCCGAGCAACCAAGACCATGCCAAGTTCCATTAAATACATCAAAAACCAATTACCCAAGACCCAAGTAGGTCCACACAACTCTACGAAATCCCTCACACATGAAAATAAGTCCACACAACTCCACCAAATCTCCCAAGCATGCAAGATAGCCAACTACCTTGGGATGCTCCTACATGAGACCACCAGGTGCAGTAATCAGTAGTAGTAAGAATATATTGGTGGTTTGCAGATGAGTTGGGGTTGATTTCCCTAATGAATTTAAATACCCATTGGGCAAAGGGCCTAGCCTCAAAGACTGGTTGCAAAGGCATAGTTTGGTTACGCTCATGATGCATCATAGTTTGGTAAGTGTGGCAACTCCGAACGTGAGTATAAACATCTTTAAATATACAGGGCCAATAGTATATGGCCCGAAGGATCTAATGGGTAGTGGAATCAGCTTAGCCATGCCCAGTTCCAAACTGCCTGTGAAATTCATTGATCATCTTCACAGCTTGGTCCCTGTCGATGCACCAGAGGTACACCCCCTCATAGTTCCTGCGGTAAAGCAAGAAGTTTTTGATCATAAAGTGAGCACTTTTCATTCACAGGGTGTGGCATTTATTGGGAGGTAACCCCTCTGGGCATCTATTATTTAGTAGTAAGTATACCAAATCATTATACCATGGGTCTCAAGAGATGGACTCCATCATGTAAGTTTGGCATTCTATGCGGGGAGTCTCTTTTGTCATCGTTTGACTCAGTCCCTGGCTTTGGACTATCTTCATGGGCTACATTTCTAAATCATATTCTTGGAGGATGGCCATCCATTTCCTCCATCTTTTGCCTAACTCACTTTGCATCACTAGAGACTTCATGGCTTGATCCAAGATGATAGCATGTACTTTTCTTCAGAGAATATAATGATAAAATTTCTTCACGGTGTGAAGAAGAGCAAAGGCCTACTTTTCTAGCGATGAATACCAGACTTTGGCATTCTTGAAGGGGGAGCTCATGAAAGATATGGGTCATTCTTCCCCTTCAACCTTTTGGGTTAATATTTCCATGGCAGAATGTGGCAAAGCAAAGGAGTAAATGTAAAATGAGAGGGAATAGTCTGGAATAGCTAGGACAGGTGCCTCCGTTATTGTTCTTTTGATTTGGGTGAAAGCCCGCTTTGCTTTGGGACTCCACTAAATCTTGACATCTTTTTTCATCATCTCATTGAGTGGTTTGACTATCTCAAAAAATCTAGTAATGAACCATCAGATGAAGTTGATCTTTCCGAAGAAGGATCACATCTCTTTCTTGCTGCCAGGCATTTGTAAGTTTAGCAGTGCTTCAACTCTCTCAGGGTCAATGGATATGCCCTTCTTGGAGACAATATGCTTGAGAAAATTCCCTTCATTGACCCTAAATATGCACTTCTTGGGGTTGAGGGATATTCAATACCGACGACATCTCTCACAGATCTGAGTGAGATGGGCGGAATGGTCATGCCTGTCCCAGGAAAAGATGGTCAAATCATCCATGTAGATGATTATGCACCAATTCACAAGGCCCTCAAATGCAATGTCCATGGCCTTTTAAAATGTGGCCCCTACGTTAATCAACCCGAAGGGCATCCTCCTGTATGTAAATGTTCCCCACTTGGTGGCGAATGTTGTTTTCTCTCTATCTTCATACTTAACCATGACTTGGTTATACCCGAAATATCCATCTAAGAATGACATCATTTGGGATCCATTTACTATCTGCAACACCTCATCCAACAAGGTGAGAGGGTGATTATCTTTCTTGGAGGCCTTATTCAAGTTTTGGAAATCTACGCAAAGGCAAATTTCACTGCTCTTTTTTCTCACGGGGACTAGATTGGCAACCCATGTAGTGTGTCAGATTGGAAAGATTATCTAGGCTGACATCAATTTTTCCACCTCTTGATGAATTAGAGGCTCAATCAGTGGGTTGACCAATCATTTTTGCTGAAAAGGCTTAGCATCAGGTTTCAAGGGGATGGTATGAGTCATAATGGACGTGTCATATATTTTCAAATCCTCATATCCCCATGAAATTACATCTATGTATTCTTGAAGAACCATACGAATCTTCTCCTTCTCCTCAGGGGAGCAGGAGGTGCCAATGTGTATCACCTTTTCTTCACCAGGCTGGTCAATGTTTATTTTTTCAAACTTTCCTCCCACAGAGGAAGATGACATCTTTTCATGGCTCCGAGGGTCTGAGTTAAAGATTCGTTCAAACACGACCATCCCCTTGGGGATGGTGTTAGTAGGTAGATCCATGATCCCATCATCTTCATCACCTTGTCTAGTATTGTCATGATCTCATTCTTCCACTATCTAATTGTCAAAGACACCAACATTGGCCATGAAGGCTAGGATATGCTAGTCATCCTAAAAAACCTTAAAGTGGGTGACATTATCTGGAATGGACGGGGTGGGGACCAACTCAACTAAAAATCTCTGGAGTCATGATCCGGCCATGGGCTAAAGTGTGCTGGTAGAAATAGCAAGGGCATTTAGGACATAATTTCACTGTCGGGGAATGAGATCAATGCCAAAGGCATCAAAATCTTCAATAAGGCTCCAAGCCTGATTGCGGTATGTGGCCAGCCTCTTGTCGTGACATGTATATTGACTCTGAACCTATTTGACAACCAACTCTAAATCACCCAAATCCTGGAGGTGGGTGACTCCTTTCCTTAATGCAAATAAGAGTCCAAGGACCAGAGCTTCGTACTTTGTAACATTGTTTGTGTAGTTGAACTATAGTCTGTAGAATGTGAGGAAGGATTTCCCTTGTGGGTTGATTAATTCTACCCCGACCTTGCAGCCTTGTTTGGATCGGGACCCATCGAACTTGAGGGTCCACAAATCATTACTTCTATTCTAGAGCTGGGGAGAGGGGGTATCCTTTGGATTATTCTTGGGAGACTTAGGAGGAGCTTCCTCCTGAACTATCGGCGTATGGGTGGGCTTTATCTCTGAAGGAGTTTAGATTTGGGATTCCCGGGGAGATGGCACCAAAGGAGTGCATCCAATAGAAACACTAGGCCCCGGGGAATCAGTTATGCATTCTCTATCTCAGAGGGTGTCGATGTATCGGGTAGCAAAGGAAAGGCAGAGTCCACACTCAAGTTCTAAATGTTTTTGATAGTGTGCTTGGCACCAAGTGCCAAAAAAAAGTGTAGCGGGGGTCACTGCAGCGCCTTGAGAGTCCACCTCAACCTTCAATTTTTCTTCTAGGTCCTGGGATCTCTACATAACTATGGAATCCTTCCCCAGGGGTGAAATCAAATGTCAAGATTTCAAAGGGTTGATACACCCCTAGGGAAGTCTCAGAGAAGAAGACCTCATTAACCCTCCTGACTTCGGTAAGGGCCTGCTTCATCTGGGGTTCACTTTCAACCCAGATCTTGTTTGATTCTCCTTCCTAGGGGAGCCATAAGTGGCAGAAGTCGGTCAAAAAGTATCCGTTCAAGGACTTAGACCAATTCTGACTTAATAACATCCCATAAGTCTCTGGGATGTCCACCACTTGGATGTTGATTATGCTGACTATCCTGGGGTCCTAGATAAGCTGTATCTAGACATTCTTCAATTCCCCCACCATTTTCATAGCAATTTTGTCCAATTGAATCACTGTGCCATTAGATGGGGTGGGATGGAATCCAAGCTTTTGGCATATGGAAAGGGGCATGATGTTGCCTGAAGCTCCAGAGTCTACTAGGTAGTTGTGTATGTTTTTGCCTTAGATATTTAGGCCTAGTAGGAAGGAAGGATCCTCATTGTTTCCCTAAAAGATAGCCACGTTGGCATCCTCAAAAGAGATAGTCTTGGGCAGGCGGCTGAAAAGTTTCAGGTTTCCCAAGAGTTTCAAAAGAGACTTCTTCTGCTTGGGAAAATTTAGCAAAACCTCCATCAAGGTCATGGAGGTGGTGGTCTATTCTAATGCCTTTGTAATGTCAAATCTTCCTCATAGGAATTGGTGACTTCCCTCGACTAGGTCTTGCACTTGGTTAGAGCTAGAATCTTTTAGAGGGATGGATTGATTAGTTGTGTTATCCCAGGGAGGAATGTCCTTGGTAGGGGGTGTAGGCGTGTAAGCTAGTCCTTTACCAGCCTGACTCTAGGTATTTTATGGAGTCTACAGGTTGGTGAAGGCATTGGCCTCAAAGGGCAGGATAGATTCATCAAAGAATCTATGTAATTTAGACTCTCTTTCATCTTCCCTGGAAGTTCTGAAGAAGATGGTCTCGCAGGTGAAGGAACTATGGGTTGACTCTTGCATAGGAGGCTCTGGGGGAGTAGCATCATACGATTGTTGTCTGTCTAGCTGGGAGATCATGATGACCTTTTCCAGTGTGGCGCAATTCACCTCATTGTTTGAGCCCGTGTCATGCAATCTACACCAATTAGTCATGGGCTGGAAGTCTGTGACTGGTGTGAAATGTTATGGTACAACACCACTTTGGTTGGTATTTTGGTTTGGAGGTGGACCTTTGTTATTTGCATTATGGTTCCATTGCTACTGGTTGGGCTGAGGCTCATTATTTAAGTTTCTCCCCCTGGCATTGTTGTTTCATTGGCCAGAGAAGATATTCCCTCTCTGAGAATAATAATTCTGGGGTGCATAAGACCCCACCTTTAGTTGACCCATGTCCATAGTTAGGGTAGACAAAATTCACCAGAGGGATTCAACCTCAGTGGTCAACTAAGTATTTGTGTCACAATGTGATGGTTGTTGTTGTTGGTTTCCTAGGAAGGCAGCAGTATTCTCCAGAGTTGAGGGCGACAATCCTCCAGCCGCGGATTACTGAAAGAAGGGCACTCTGGGCGGTTGTGTTTGAGGTTGTTGTACCTATTGCAGCTGATTCCAAGGGAAGGCTTCTAGACCTGGTATTGCCTAAGTCTATGAGGGATAAACATACTGGGCCTATTGGTCTATCGGTGGTGGTGGGGGATTCATTGCCATTGTGGGGGCACCCATTGCCAAATTGGGCTTATACCCCCTGGCATACGTTATTCTGTTAGGGATCATGTTAAAGGGCATGCTCTGCCCAATCCCGCCCAGGGATTTGTTGACACCATAGGATAATTCTAAGGCTAGGTTGTAAACCTTCACCAAAGTATCCCAGTTGCCCATAGTGGTTGTTCTCCAAAGGAGAGTGGCAATGAAGGGGTCCATCATGTTAAGATAAGTCTGTATGGTTACTTTTGGGGATGGAATGAAAGGGCCTGTGCACCACTTCAAGGCGCATTGGAACTGATGGTTGAATGTTGCAAGAGGTTCATTGGGTTCCTTCCTGATAGATATGAACTGTCTATGGGACCAGGCTGGGTCTACATGTATGCAAAAGGCAGCCAAGAAGGCATCCTCCATGTCTTTCCAACTGTTGATGGAGTTGGCGGGAAGGTTAAGGTACTATTTTAACTCACCCTACCCTAAGGATAGGAGAAACATCCGGGTCACAACATCTTTATGCTAGATCTAATGTCAGTTCATGGTATCCATGTATGCTTGTAAGTGCTCCTCTACGGTTCATGAGCCTAGGTGCTCATATCATAAGAAAATCTTCTCTAGGTGTGAGGGTAAGTCATTGATTATGCTAGGAAAAGTTCCCATTGGGGACCCGGTGTTGCCGAAATATTGGGGGAACTAAATTTTGAGTAGTTTGAGTGCTAGTTCCCAAGATTGTCTGAGAAGCTTGGGTATTCTGAGCTGTGCTAGACCCCTAGACAATAGTGGTTGGTGTGGTTTTCAAGTTTTGTTTCTTTTGAGTAGGAGGCTCAAGTTCAACAAACCTTTCAGGGTTTGGGGTTGACCTAAGGATCCTCTCAAATCTCACTGTGGAGAAAGACCCAATCCCACTGAAGGCTTGACTCCTAAAGCTATAGCTTGGGGAACCCTCAGGAGGTGTAAAATTAGAGTCTTGAGAGGGGGATGAGTTCATTCCCTCCTTCTAGCACTACTTTTTGTTAACAAGGTTTTGTTGACTGGGTCCACCGACAGTCATAAGTTGTCACCGGGTACTAGAGTACTGGCCAACTTCACCTGCAAAGGTTATCCAAGGAAGTGAGATTCCCCAGACCTCCAAGCACCTGGGTGTCGGTTCATGATGGTGTAGGGCTCAGTTGGGGGATGTGACTATTTTTGAGGGGGATAGCTGGTTTTTTCAACTCATTCTCTCTGGGGATTCAGGAAGGTGAGGTTCTCCAAGCATTCTTCACTTGGCGAATAAACCAAAAAAGATCTTGTAGGGTTAGGAATGTCTCATCTACCTATAGTTATGCTTGAAAATTCAACACATCAATAATACTCTGATATACTACACTAAATACCAAAGAAATTCACAACCATCAGTTCATATTTCATCAGTAGCAAGGGGAGAGAGGTCGCTAGGCTACTTAAAATATCAGAGCAGAAGACATGAAGAACATAAAACATAAAATACCATTAACTCAGAAGATCGAATGCCAACAACATAATTTTAAGAACTCTCCCTTATTCATTAATATTTCTTCTACCTAGCACTAGTGCATGATACAATGGTGCCTCCAGGGGAGTGTCTAACTACTAAAAGCTTAAACAATAGAGCATTGAGCTCTGCAACTGAAATGAAAATACTGCTTTTCTATTACTATGGACAACAAAATCATCAATTTTTCCGACCCTTGGAAAAGTCAGACTTACTATTTATACACATTTTCATCTAACCCTAACCCTAACCCTATTTTACATTATACTATAATAAAATATATTATCCCGGGGCCGGTACTACCTGCGCTACCCTACAATAGACCATGAGATGAAATAGGCCTTACCTGTCAGAAGAATAAGACAAGAAGGTAGAGTAAAAGAATCGGCCTCAAGAAGAGAGTCGAGAAAGAAAAGGAAGAAATTTGATCGCTGAGGATCAAGGCTACATGCCTCATAAATGATAAATGCGATGCCTTGTCTCTAATGTGCTAGGTGTACACCTGAAGTGGCGCCTTGAGAAGACCATCTGTCAGAAGACCAACTACTGATCCAATGTTCCTTGGTGTAGCCAACTACCCTCTAATAGTCTTCAACAAGATTTATTAATTGCTTGAAAATGACCAGTAAGCCTCAGGGACCGAGACACAGATCACTTGAAAGAATACAAAATTTTAGGATCTGGGACTCCAGGATTCAGAAACTTATGTTCTGAAAGAATAAAGAATACAAGATGTTTGGGTTTCCTCCGGCCTCCAAAGAAACTTTATTGTTTCTTGTTGTCATTGAAGGTTTGGAGGAGGTGGGAGATTCCATCCTCATCAATCTCTCTAAGGCCAGACCACTAATACTTAGCCACCTCAATCTGTTCCCCCAGCTCTGGAACATTACTCTTGAACTCATCGACCATTTTTTCCGCATCATCACCACTAAGGATCATGTAAGTTAATCTTTCCATTTGAGTCTCATCTTGTCCCTCTAGGGATTGATACCTAGACTTCACTAATTCATCAAAATTACCCAAAATGTACTCCTCTAGAGTGCATGTGTCTGTGTTGAATTGGCCAACTCTAGAGACCTTTATGACAAATGTCTTGTACATATTTGAAGAATACTAAATCAAGTTGATCTTGTTGTGTAGAACCCCTACTAGTTGCTTGAGTACCTCCAATGTGAGGTCAAGTCTAGAGTGTTGGGTCCTCACAAAATCGAATGATTCTTCTCCAAGAATCCCAGACTTACAGACCATCTCTTCCCCAAGGCTGAGGAACTCTTCTAGTTCTGCCTTCCATGCCTCATAGTTTTCCATATCACCCTCCCATATGTTAAGGATAGTTTCTGCCTGATGCAGAATGTGTCGAGCCAAATATAAATCTGGGAGGGTGGATACTAGGAAACACTTGGGCCTTCTTCTTCATTGCTCATAGGGAGACTATGTCACTCTAGGGTAATGGTGCATCAGATGTGGAGGCCTCCAGAGGAATAGTACTAATAGGTCAGGCCAGCTTAGTAAGAAATCCCATAAGGTTCACTGTCTTTTCCTTTTCCACTTTGAGCCTTTGGGTCTCCTTTTCATATCGGGCCTCCATGGCTATGGTCACCTCCTTTACTAGGTTCTTTTTTCCCTATTTACCTCTTTTTCCCAGTGATATCTCTGTGATATTATAATCTTTCGCCTTGACAATTGCCTCATCAGTGTCTGGGGGAGGTGTTGCAACAACAACAACTGTTTCTCCTCCCAGCCTGATTCGAAGAGTATGAATCATCTGGGCTTTCTTGGCCTTTTGTGGTCCCTGGGCCTAAGCCATCATTTTGGCTAGGGAGAGGTGAGCTCTGGGGGTGGATGGAGCTTTTCTCTTCTTTCTTTCAATAAAATACTGAGGTGGTAGGGGTGTCTTGTTCACCAAAGTTTGTTCTTTCAGTTCTTCCGTGTGTCTTGTTGTTGTTCTTCCTTAGTGGTGTGAGTCTCACCCACCCCTTTCTCTTTATCTTGGACTTCGTCGGGAACATTTCCTCTGGCGATGTTTATTTTCTCTTTCTTGTCCTCTATATCTTTGGCTTTTTCTAGACCTTCATTGGCTATCCCAGGGGTTTCCTCCTCCTATTCTTGTTCTTCAGCCTTTGTCACCAAGATTTCTTCTTCTCCTGGTATATCCTTTGGCAATAGGGGAGGGACTAGGCCAAGATTTAATGTTTGAGCTGTGGTTATTACCTTCCCAAAGGTCACTCTAGGGAGTGGCATTTGAAACATGGCTGCTAAGGTTACAGTTTCTCTCATAGGTCTGGTTCCCTCAGTGGATGCCTCATGTTCACTCAGCTTTTGCTGGTCTACCCCTACATCTTGCATCTCTGGAACTTCAGAGGTGATATCCTGCTCTATCTCCTCTTCTTCCATCTGTTCCTCCTACTCTTGTGTAAGTCTTTTTTCCTTAGCTTCCTCTTCTGCTGGAACTTCAGCCTCTATTTTCTTGATGTCCCCCTGAAGATTACCGAACTCGTGGTTGCAAATACATCATTAACCTCATCTTGCAGAGGAGGGTTGTTTGGGACATCGACAAATTCTGGTTCCTTTTCCAACTCTGGTGAATTGAAAGATAGGATCTCAACTTGTGGAGTTTGGGGCATCCCCAACTCTTACTCCTTCTTAGGCTTTAGGTCAAGCCTCCTCCTTCTCTTGGTAATCAAGGGTGGCCTTGCATCCCTTATTGCTGCTTGCTCCACTGGATCCATCCCTGTTGCCTTAACCATCAAGGCTGCTAGTGAAGGGGAGGATGGAGGTCGAATTGGTCCAGCCATAAGCATCAGGGTAGCTAGCCATGTGATTAGCTTCTCCTCCATTTGTTGGGAGGATGCTACCAATTTCCTTATTTGTTCTTTAAAAGGGACTTCTTGCACAGTGGGAGTTGTGTCTACCCCTTTTCCTTTATCTACTCTTTGTGAAGAAGTGTCGGCCCCCAGAGTTAACTTTGGTATCAACTGGGCTACTCAGCGGATGCTCTCAGGGCACAACTTTTTGAAATAGAGCTGGCTACATTCAACTATGTTGCTAGTGAACTTCTCAATTTTCGGCCCTTCCAGGGCATCCCAGTTTACCGGTGGAAGGGCCAATTTATCAATCCCCTTTGCCTTATACTGGGGATCGACCGTGGAGCCGGTATCTGAGAAGTCCTCTGGGAACCTCCAGAGCTTCAATTTTTCCATCATCCCTATGGTCATCCTAACATAATGCTACCCCTAGACCTCCACATCATCCTAAAAATATTCCCAGAAGTCTTCTATATGATATTGGTGGGGCTCTGATGCCTGGGGAAGCGCTACTATGATCTTTCCATGCGGATCAAAATGTTTCTGTGCTAAGTAAAATTTTGCCAGGATATAGCTATTAAGCTCATTATCTGCCTCTTTGGTGGTGGCCAAATTACATGAATAATCCCCACAGGTAATTAGGAATGGAATATTTGTTACCTTCTTCAGGGAGAAGAAGGCGTGCAACTCCATCACTTGCCTGCAATATTCTAAGAGGATTATCTTGTCCCCGTAATGTTTGGGCAACAAGAAGGGTTTCGTAGAGAAGCTGATAACCCTTATATAAGTATGCTACTAAAATTGTATATAATAATGTCTGTAACTCCAGACCAAATTCAACACCTCTGTGGACAGGCGATATCCTGCATCTTGTGTGGGTGTGAGTAGGTGGTAGTAAACGAAGGCATCATTTACCCATCAAAAAATAGGGAAGCTGGCCTCCCATTTTATTTGTGGGAAGTGGTCCCAATGGGCCTTCTACCCTAGGCTAATCCCAAGCACACCCTCTGTAGGTAATACATTGGTATGGGGTCATTATTGCGCCAGGGCCCAGAGGACATAAGAAGTCATATAAAACTTCTTCTTCTTGGCCAGTTGGAGAAACTAGGAGTCCACATGGTTGGAGATTATGGTAGCCCAGTCAAAATACTCCTCACCCATGCTGATACCTAGAAAAAATTAGTACATCCACCCAAAAAACTCCTATGCATGTTGTTTTCTGAAGACCCGGCATAAGGATATCATCCCCATTTGGATGCTTTCTTTAAATTCAGCCCTGGGGATTTCTAGCTTCATCCTCTTGGGATCCCTCTTTAGATTTTTTAGACAATAATTGTTCATGTATATACAAGCCACTTCCTCCAATTGCGTGAATTGGGCCAAGGCATTTGACTAGGTGACCATGGCTGGTTTGTCAAATTGGGGGATCCCCAAGCCCCTCTAGAAGGTATCAGGATCGAGGGACACCATGGGAGTAGGGTACCCTATTGGCTCTAGGGCTGCGAGCATAATAGCCTGGATAGATGTGTTGTAGTGTGCTAAAAGTGTGAGGATAAGCTTTGGTGACTGCACAGAGCATGGGAAATAGGCCGCCTTAAGAATCCTGGAGTTTCCAATTTGAATGGCCAAAGGATCTCTAGCCTGTTGTTGAATGTACATAGCTTTTACCAAGGCCTGCATTTTGGTCCATGTCCCGACACTGGTGTCAGTAATGAGCTAGACCTTGGACTCAATCTTTGAGCCCAAGGTAACACTATCTTTTACATATTTCATGCTCAAAGGCATCTTCTCTAGAGCCCTCTCTATTTTGGATCTAACTGATACTCTGGTACTTGCCACAGATGGTATTTCCAGACTTCCAGGTGGTGAAGATGCAGATGCTTCAGACATATTTGGAAGTACTACTCTGGAAACCTACAAGGCAATGTGACCGTTAGAATGTATAGATAAATAAATATTTTGGGGTCTGGAGACCTTACCATCGTGGTGTTTGCTTCCCCTGAAAGGTTAGTTTTGTCCAAAAACTCTGGAAAGCATATATATATTGCGAACTTAGGAGTTTAATTAACCATCTGGGTGTGGGAATTTTATCACACTTAGTAAAATAAGGACACAGGATGGGTGATGGCAAGAGACCTGGAGCCTAGGGAAGTAACTGTTGGTAGAGGTGTACAAAAAGTGAACCATCAGACTCACGTGGGCGCCACATGGGTGAGTAATAAATGGGAGTTATGGTGATGATGACAGAGCCAACTATCTGAATGTGCAAAAATTGAAGGCCACTTGGACTGATTTAAATCACGCATGGGTCATAAATGAAGGTCAGGCTGGTTTACAGAGGAGAGAGAAAACCACCTGTTTGAAACCCGCTGAGAGCTGAGTTTCAAACAGGTGGTATTCTGCATAGAATGAGCTCGCTGACTAAAACTAGCAACAGAGATAGCATGACGAGCTTGCTAGGCTACCAGGCAGGATACACATGGAATATGCATCAAAGCTAAAGGGTATATACACACAAACTAGAAGGATATACAACAAATATACATCAAATTTATAGATATATATAGTGCAGAGAAAACACCTTACAAGAAACCAGACAAAGCACAGAATATTTACAACTTTCTACACTATATACAGACTAGATTACACCTGCATAGAGGGAAAACAACCCTCTAGTAGAGCTAACCCACCAACAAGAAGCAAACCAGAAAGAAATGCAAGACAAACAAACAAAACCAGAAAGAAAGAGGAGGCAAGACCCACAAAACCAGAAAGAAAGAAAGTCGAAGGGAGAGGAGGCACCAACCTGAAAATGCAAAAAGGAGAGGAAAGGAAGCCTCCATGAAAGCTCTACAATAGCTTCAATTTCCAAATGATCACAACCTGCCACCACAAACCACTCACAATCACTCATAAATGCTTGAAATGGTTAGCACTAGATTATCGCTAAATTGCTACAAATCCCTCTGAAATTTCCCTAATTGCTTAATTGTTTAATCATGGTAAATATAAAAATGATAGGTAACTTCTATTTATACCCACGGTAAAAAGAAAGTCACCTTTCCTTCTACAAACTTTGGACAGACAGATCTCCAGACACTGTGCTCGGGGATTCCATGCGATGATGTCACCTTAAGAGAAGAAGACATCACGGAAAAGAATTCTGGAGTCCAAAATCTGGCTCCCAACAAAGGACGACCAACTCTGAGATCGGGGTCTCAGAGGCACAAGAGACCAACAAAACCAAATGACACCACAGCGAAGAAAACCCCAGAGAAGGAAAGCAAAGAAAACAAAGGAAAATACCAAGGCAAGAGCCAAAAGTAGAAAGCAAAAAAAGGGGGACCCAACATTTTGCACACAAAATGTAGGGACAGGGATGCAGGGCATAACAGATATGAAGGAGAAATTGCAATACATTTGTTCATGAGAATGATAAGGATTTATCAGAAAATACCTTCAGATATTAGGCCTTTTGGAAGGGAATTAACATGGATAAACTTTGTGAGTTAGGAATCTACCATGATTCTCAACTCTTAGTTTTTCTTGAGAAAATATGTGAGGTATTGAGGGAAGAAAAGAATGATGACATAGAGGAAGAAAATTTGGATCAAGGTGAAGAAGAATCTATACATGATGAGATGTGTATGGAAATAGGTACCACTGATGATGATGATG
>MU224890.1:186267-197269 GCA_018584345.1 Thuja plicata
TGACAAAAATACCTTAAAAATCATAGTAAACAAGCTGAAAGAAGCTCTAACTCAAGGTGGTAATATTCTTACCTCAAATTCTAATTTTTCACAATTTTTGAAGGAATTAGATAGGAAGAGATGTGAAGCTCAACATGAGATAAGGATATTGGCAACAAATTTTGATCCTATCGATGGTTCAGCTACAAGTATTGGAGCACAAGTTAGTGCAATTAATCATAAGCTTAAGGCTTATAGGGATGAGCAGGAAAACAAGATTGCAAAATTAATGGAATTACAGAGTCTATTGATTCTTAAGTTGGAGATTTTGTAAAAAGGTGTTAAAGAGGCTAGAATAGTGTTAGTCTTATTAGCTCCATGCACTGTAGAAGGATTGGAGGAGATTGCACATTTTCTGCATGGATAGATACCTATCATGGAGAACCTACTAAACACTTGGGTTAATGAATTATAGGTTTTTAAGGCTAATTTTGATGATGTATTCATTATATTGTAATAGGTATATGATACTCTATAAAATTTTATTATCTCTAAAATACCTTTGGGATTGTTGTCAAAGCGGGAGGAGTGTCAATTTGTTTGGATAAGTATTAGTAAGGGGGAGTAGTAGAGATATAAAAATGCAATATGTTTCATGGGATTCCATGATCTATTTATAATTACCTTAGGGGGAGTAATCCTAAGAAGTTTTGTACTTGATTTTTATAGTTAGAGACTTTGCAAATTTTCTTAAGTGTTTACATCAATGCAAAAGGGAGAGATTGTTGGCATTATGATGAAGATGATCATATCTTAGATCATGTGATGGATTTTTTAGTGTTTTAATTGCTATAAAAAATATTATAGGATGATTGTATCCATTATACCATTGATAAAGGTGATTGCAGAAGTAATTGTCTAAGTATCCACAGTATCGGTTATAACATAGTTAGCCATGGTAAATTCAACATGTGATGATAATTTTGAGGATTCAGATGGTGCGATCAGAAAAGAGGTATCTATAGATTTTTTTTCCTACATCTATGATTGTGTAAGATGATTAAATATAAAAAAAGTGATTTGAGGAAAACACTAGTAATATTCAACAAGAATAGAAAACAATCTAACTGATCTATTCAAGTTGAATAAATCGATTCACTGGTGAATTCAAAGTCAAAGATAGATCAGTTTAAGTGTTGAATTTTTTAGGGCCAATATTGAACATTACAATTTCCTATGTTTGCATGATTGATTATGAATTTTGATTAGGATTTAGAGGTTGACTCAGGTAACACATTTAAGGGTTATTCCACTGACCTAATTATGTTTATAAGAGATGAGATCGAAGAGAGAAAGGTAGTTGTTGTTGTTGTTGTTGTTGTTGTTGTTGTTGTTGTTGTTGTGATGATTGTGGTAGTTGAAGGAGAAGTTTGTATGATTAGAGAAACATAGTGAGTAGTAAAAAAGTGGATATATCAGGCAGAAGGTGTCATCATTAGGTCATTCTTTGAGTTTTTTACTCAAGGAAAGTTCTAACACACTTGCGGTCAAAATACTCTAACAAGGTTACTCATAATAGGGTGAGGATCCTAATAGGTCTGAAGACTAAATAATTTAACAGGGTGACTCTCATGAGGAGTTTCAAATCCCTTACCAGTGTAGTTCCCAAAAATACTTTGTAATATCTCTTAACCGAATTTTAGATACTCTTAACCGGGTATACCCTTAGTTGGGTGTTGTGATGCTCATAATAGGGAAATTTTTTATTGGTGCACTAGTGAGATCAGTGGGTGATTATTTCCATTGTCATTTTTCCCTCTAAAAATGGTTTCATGCTAAAATATTGGTGTCTTTGTGTTGATTTTATTGATGTATGCTTTGTTTTTCTTTTATGTTATATTTAGCTTTGCATGTTTGTTACTTTGGAAGTTGATGAAAATATTTTGTAGATCTATGGTTGCACTGATTCACACCCCCCTCTAAGTGCCTTATAACATTAACAATACCTTTTAAATCCTTGCTACCATTATCTCTCATAAGTGTCCTCTGATCAGGTTCTACCTTAATGGATTACTTCAACTTACCATTTCTACTTGCTTGTTTCTCCTTTCCTCTATGGTTACCCTGTCTTCTTTTTAACTTATCTTATGACCTCAATGCATACTGATAAGCATCCTACACTATAGAAATCCTCAACATACTTAGCTCATCCTAAATATTAAATCTCATACCATTAATATATCTATCGACCTTCTCCTTAGATACATCTTGATGTCCAAATCTAATAGTCATCTTATAGAACTCTTTGGTGTATTCCTTCACACTCATGTCTTTATGTTTCAAGTTATACAATTTTACAAACAATTCCAATTCATAATACTCAGTAATAAAATTAGGTTTCAATATAAAAACCATCACCCTCCATCTAGTGATTTTCATTTCACCATGTTCCTCTCTATCTTTTTGCAATTATTTCCACCGTAAGGAAGCATGATCCTTCAACTTAGTTTGTGCTAACCTAACCCTCTATGGATCTTTGATATCTTCAAGCCCAAAGTAATCTTATAGATCTCCAATCCAATCTATCAAATCCCTAGGATGAAATGAACCAATGAAACTAGAAGCATCCATCCTATGACTTTTAATTACTTGTGTCATAACCCTCAAAAATATTTCTTCATCTATAGGGATCTCAACATCTAAAGTCTCAAGATATTGTGCAAAATTGAAGCTTTTTTTGTGACACGTTTTACATCTGGGATTCCTATGTAATCCAATCAATGCATTTCTAATCTCATTTCTGAAGTCTTCCATCATTATTTGATCCTTCTAGAGAGAATCTCTCTAATCCTTAGGTGCAATAGCCTCAGCTTCAACAATTTGATTACAAGGTGTTAATTTCCTCTCACTCGATAAATTATCAGATACACTTGCATCCTTCCTCCTACTTGGTGATCTACTGACCCTTGGTATGCATTCAATAATCCAAAAAATTTCTAAACCATTAATCATCTCCTTAACGATCCCCTTGTGCAAGTCCTCTACAATTGTGGGATAGATCTATGCTCTGTCACCCCACAAAAAACTCAGCTAGGGATTTGCAAGCTCGGGACCTTGATTTGTTAACATGGGAACATCAATATTTCTCTGATACCATTTGACATAGTCATGGATGGAATTTACCCAATGGATATGGTCCAAAAATTCAGCAATAGTTAACACAATGGAAAAAATAATCAGAAACAAGAATCGACAATCAACATGCTATAACAGATCTTCGCATTATCATAGAATTAGATATTTACATCACATTGGACTCCAACATGAAAATTAAAAATCTTTGGCATACATTCCTGATTACATAAAAAATATAGATCTAAACTATAATAATAACCTTACAAGGGTATCTCCTATGAACTTCCTTCAAACAAAGATCAAGAGCCTCAATATATGCAACCTTCACAACTCATAAGTCAGCTATATCAATTAGATTTTATAAGAATTATAAAAATTAATACAAATATATAGGTCAGGACCCAAATCATAAATATCTTAATAGAAAGATGTATAAATTATGTGTGATCAAAGATAGATGTCAGCCAAAGATCCAATAAATTAAGGATATGAGTCACCGAGCTTCGGTGATCAGGAAATTACTTCATGAGATCAGAAAACCTCAACTGACCATCAGAACATGAAGAACATACATAACTGACCATGAGTCTTTATAATCTCCATAGGTAAGTATCCAAATGAGGTGTGAAACCATACATAGTTAAAACATGATGTCTAGAAAAAACCCTCGGGTTTGTAGCAACAAATGATATAAAACCAAGTAATGCAGTAAGAGACACAAAAATGGGAACTGAAACAAAACTAAGAACTATTTAAAGGAAAATATTTTTGGGTGATGCAAGATTTCCAAAAACCCAAGGATGCTCCTAAATAAATAAATAAAAATACATTAATAACAACATAAGGAATGACAAGAATTTAGGGGGGAATATAATGTATTCAACTTCATCCTTGAATTAAGTGACAAGGTTTGTAGAAATGACATTTCTGTTAGCAGTCCCTAGTCATTGCATTAGTAGCATATTTTATTTGTCTGCGAATAGATCCTTATAGGTAAATAATATAGAGAAATATTTTATTGTAATAAAAAGAGAGTAGATGCAGAAAAGACATTATGACCAATTCATTGTGTAAATGAATGAAATGTTCATAATTGTGATAGTCATGTTTTAGAACACTGACTTAGTCTTGAAAATTTGTCAAAGTGATGATGATGCAGGACCACCTAGGTAAGGCTCTTTGGTGACCTAGGGCTTCTAGAGTTCTTTTGGCTTGTAGTGGTTCTAGCTTGACCACTAATTGAATAATAGGACTAGAGGTGTCCTAAGATGTGTGTTAGGTCTTTAGGGAAGGTATTTTCAAGTTTTTTTGGTCTTTTAGGAGACAAGTGTCAAATTGGACCCAAATTGCCAATGTTGTGGCAATTGTGTGAATCAAGCACATAGGGGTAAAATTTAGAAAGAGAGTGTTTTAGGACCTAGGAGTGGTAGGAATGGTCTACCTAAGTCTATATGATATGTTCATGGTCTTAGAACAAAGTTTAGAGTGGATTTCCTAATATTGTGGAAAGTTGTCAAAATTGTCAATGTTGTCATTGACAACATTGACAACAATTATGCAAGAAGAGTATTTTTGCTTAAATGGTTATTATAACTATCTGAAACCATCATATTAGGGTTAGTAAAAAGAATAAGAGGCCTTCCTCAACCTATAAGCAAGTTGGTGAACATTTTCAATATACAATATTTTATGTGTGTGCAATTTGCAAAGCAATTTTAGTGAAATTTCTTGATTTCAGTAGTTAGATGGATTAGATTTCAGTCTATAGCCACTGATTAATGTAGGGTAGGTTATTCTAAGATTTTTTGTTGAATTCTTTTGTTAAGTTGAGTTTTTTGTATTGGTTTAGTTAAATTCTTTGTGTTTTGCCCTGTCGTTGGTCTCAACCAGGCAAGTTGGACAAATGGAGTCTTAACTCAACTTGCCAGCGTAGATTTTGTACAGGCTCTTGGCATGGGTGAGGAGACACCATGTACATTATTTGTATAGAAGGAGGGGCCAAATAAAGTGGTTTTACTATTTTTTCAATGATGCCCTAGGTGAGCCTATTGTGCATGGCTAGGGACTAAGATACATTACAAATGCTATAAGGAGGGTTGAATGCATTGGTGGCTTGAACCAAAGCTCATGGAGGGATAGGGTAATGTGAGAAGGACTCCCAATTCAAAGGAGAAGGTTGGAGGAGTTTTTTGGTGTGTTGAAAGAACGCTCTTTTGTTCAGACTGTCAATAAGCCCCAAAACCCTAATTTTTAGGCATGATTGTAGGAAGGGTTGTACGGACAATTTGAGGATTGGAGATCTTGAAAATCTCAAGGTACTCGATAAAGGGTGTTTGAATCATAAACCATTTTGGAGGCTTGTGTGGGAAAGTTTCAAGTTATCTTCAAAAAGGCTAGAAAAAGGCCTAAATTGGCTTGTAGCCCTATTTGGGGTGAGAAAGGTGCATTTTGAAGCACTCGACTGTTATATGTTTGTGAATGTTGTATGTAGGGGTTCAAATGGAACCATTGGAGGTCTTGTTGACCTATCCTTCCATGGAGCTAATTCCTAAGAGGAATTGATGCAATTCTTGAAGATTGAAACTAGGAAAGACCTAGTTAGTTGGTGTTGCAAAATGGAGCATTCTTGATTAGTGCATTGGTGTACACTAGGTGAAAGGTTGGGATCTTGTGTGAAGATACCTAAGGAGTGTAGGGTTGGTCATAGAACCCTACTAGGTCAGATATTTGGCCTAAGGAGATCCTATAGAGGAATAGGGTAGAGAGTAAACCTAGGTGTATTATATCAGAGTGGTATCAGAGCCCCAAAAGGTTTGGGATTGTATATGTCAGAGGTGGAATCTCGTGGTTCCATATACATGGTAAAAAATTCAGATTTATCTAGGGAAATGGATGAGAAAAAGGAGAGGAATAGACTCCTTGAAGAGGCCCTAGCAGAGATGAATATAAAACTACAAGAAGTAGTGGATGCAAGAGACCAAGGCAGAGAAGGTGAAACAAGTGATAGAGGGAAGAAAAAGGTTGGAGAGGATGATATTATGCTTGAACCAGACCCTGTGATGGAACATGAACCATTTTTTAAAGCCATCAAGGCATTGGGTGGTAAATCCTTAAAAGGCATTCCATTGTTTAGTGGGAAAATGGACATTGAAACAGTGTTGGATTGGATTGAAGGGATGGTGAATCATTTCGAGTGTGAAGGAATAACTGATGCACAAAAGGTTAAGGTAGCTAAGTCAAGGCTTAGGAGATCATCCCTAACATGGTGGAAGTACCTACAGGATGAAAGAGTCAGACTTGGAAAGAAACCTATAGCAAATTGGCAAGCAATGGTAACTAAGATGAAAGAGAACTTTTTACCAGAAGATTATGAGATCCAAATCCGTAGAAGGAGACAAGGATTAAAGAAAAAAGATATGGATGTAGCCTCCTATATAGAGGAATTTCAAAGTCTCTATCTTAGGTCAAAGAAACAAAAAGAAGAGCCAATCAGAGTGGCTAGGTATCTAGGTAGTTTGAAGTGGAACATCCAAGAAGATATTAGATTGTGGATCCCTACTACTATTCAGAGATGTCAACAACTAGCTCTAAAGGTTGAAGAGAAGAATAGAAAGAAGAGTGACTTGAATCTGAAGGGTAGAGGTAGAGGAAGAGACCAAAGAGGATAGAGAGGAGGTTACCAAGGCAAGGGTAGTGAACAAAGAAGCCAAGGTGAAAATAGATTGATAGAGGACACCAATGAATCCACACCAAGAGGTGGTTACAGTAGAGGTAGAGGTAATCAAAGTGGATCCAATAGGGGGAGAGGAGGTAGAAGAAACTCCTATTTTTCCAATATGAAGTGCTACAATTGTGGACAGATTGGTCATCTAGCATATAGGTGTCTTGATAAGCCTACTACATCCAATAGTAACAAGAGGGTAGCTTATGTTAAAGAAGACACTTCTAGTGTCAAGGAACCTGATGTTGATCATATAGACTCTGAGATAGGTGAGAATATGATGTTTAGAAGGGTATTAATTAGGCAGCCAGTGAAGGATGAGCCTAAGCAAAGGAGGGCATTGTTTAGAATCAGATGTAAGATCCTTCAAAAAGTTTGCAAGGTGATAGTAGACTCTAGATCTACTGATAATATAATATCAAAGGAGGTAGTTACTAGCTAAAATTAACCAAGATACCCCATGTGAACCCTTACAAGGTGAATTGGCTTAATAAGGGACAGAGTGTGTTAGTAAATGAGCAAACATGGGTAGAGTTATCCATAGTAGGATACAAGGATAAATTACTTTGTGACATCCTACCAATGGATGCTTGCCACTTATTGTTAGGTAGACCCTGGCAATATGATAGAGAGGTAGTGTATCATGGAAATGAGAATTACACAACCTTTAAGAAGAATGGAAAGACATTTAAAATATAGTCTTTATTAGAGGATGAAGAGCCATATTCTAAGACTCCTACTATATTATTTTCTACTGCGAAGGAGTTTGTAAGAGACATCAAGGAAGAGGCAAGTGCAGGGTATGCCATCTTGTTAAAGCCCAAGGAGGAAGAGAAGATAGTTAAGGAGATAGTACCCAAGGAGATTCAGACTCTACCTAACAAATACAGTGATATAGTCAATGATGGGACTCCTACAACTTTTCCTCCTAAGAGAGTGATTAGTCATCAAATTGACTTCATACCTGGTGCCTCATTACCTAATAAAGCAGCTTATAAGCTAACTAGTGACCAGAATTTAGAGGTAGCTAGACAAGTCCAAGAATTATTGGACCAAGGCTTGATTAAAAATAGTATTAGCCCATGTGTAGTCCCTGAGGTGTTAGCATCAAAGAAAGGTGGAAAATGGAAGCTATGTAGTGATTCAAGGGCAATTAACAGAATCACCATAAGATACAAGTTTCCAATGCCTAGGATAGAAGATCTTATGGATTTTCTTGGAGGGGAAAAGTACTTTACCAAGTTGGATTTGAAAAGTGGTTACCATCAGATAAGGGTCAAGGAGGGAGATGAGTGGAAAATAACATTCAAAACAATTGATGGGTTGTATGAGTGGCTTGTGATGCCTTTTGGCCTCACCAATGCTCCTAGCACATTCATGAGGCTCATGAATGAAGTTCTTAAGGACTTCATAGGTAAGTTTGTGGTGGTATATCTTGATGAAATATTGATCTATAGTAGAACAAAGGAAGACCACATCAAGCATGTTGAATCAGTGTTGAAGAAGTTGCATGAAGAGAAACTAGCCATTAATTTGGAGAAGTGTGAGGTTCTCAAGAAAGAGCTTGTMTACTTGGGATTTGTGGTATCAAAGGGATCCTTGAAGATGGACCAAGACAAGGTGTTAGCTATACTAAATTGGCCACCACCTACATCAGCAACTGAGGTAAGGAGTTTCCATGGCCTAGCTCAATTTTATAGGAAATTCATTAGGAATTTTAGTGGTATATGTGCACCATTGTTGGAGACTATTAAGGGTGGAAGTAAGGATAAGTTTAGATGGAAATTAGAAGCTAGGAAGTCATTTGAGATGTTGAAAAGGCAAGTAGCTACACAACCTATCCTAACATTTCCTAGTTTTGATAAGTTATTCACTATTGAATGTGATGCAAGTGGCATAGCAGTAGGAGGTGTGTTAAGTCAAGAGGGCAGACTAGTGGCCTTCTTTAGTGAGAAGCTGAATGAAGATAAGAAGAAATACTCTTCTTATGAACTAGAATTATATGCTCTAGTGAAATCATTAAGAAAGTGGAGACACTATCTTTTACCTAAGGAATTTGTGGTGTTTACTTACAACTAGGCCCTTAGCTACATCAATACACAAGAGAAGTTGAGTAATAGGCATCTAAAATGGATGGAATATCTCCAAGCCTTTACATTTACCATCAAGCATAAGAAGGGTTAGTTGAATAAAGTTACTGATGCACTGAGTAGGAGACTCTTGATAGTCTAAGAAGTTTAGTTTAATATTATAGGCATAGAGATTTTTAAGGACCTCTATCAAGCAGATGCAGATTTTGGTGAGGCATATCAACTATGCCATGATTTTTAGAACCACTTCCATAGAAAATTCTTTGAGTTCACATTGTAGAATGGACTATTATTCAGAGGAAACCAGTTATGTGTGCCAAGTGGTTCTATGAGAATGAATCTCATACAAGAAAAGCATAATGGATCCATGAGTGGACACTTTGGTGTAAACAAGACTTTGGAGTTAGTACAAAGGTTTTATCATTGGCCTAAGTTGACAAAGGATGTCACTAAATATGTGGAATAGTGTGTAGTATGCATGAAGGCAAAGGGGGTTAGTAGCAATGCAAGCTTGTATCAACCCTTACCTGTCCCAAATAGACCTTGGGAGTGTGTGAGCATGAAATTCATAGTGGGTCTACCAAAGACTAAGAAAGGCTATGATAGTATATATGTAGTAGTTGACAGATTTAGCAAGATGGGGCATTTCATTCCATGCAAGACTACTAGTGATGCTAGTAACATATCTTATTTGTTCTTTAAAGAAATAGTAAGGATTCATGGACTACCCTCAAGCATTGTATCTGATAGGGATGTTAAGTTCATGAGCCATTTTTGGAAAACATTATGGAACAGATTGGGTACAAACTTATCTTTTGTATCAACATACTATCCTTAGATTGATGGTCAAATGGAGGTGGTCAACAGGGTGTTGGGTAACCTATTGAGGTTCCTAACCAAAGAATATGGTCAGACATGGGATGTTGTCATACCTCAGGCAGAGTATGCCTATAATGACAATAGGAACATGATGATAGGGAGAAGCCCATTTGAAATAGTTTATGGGATACATCATAGGGGAGTTTGTGAGCATAGGGATCTTGGAGGAAGGGAGTACAACAGTGGGCACATTGAGGACTTCACCCACACTATGAAGGAGATCCAAGAGCAGGTCAAGAAAACTATACATGACAGTCAGCAAAAGTTGAAGGGCAAAGTGGATGAGAAGAGGAAAGATATCCAATTTCAATTAGGAGACTATGTTATGGTTCATTTGACCAAGTCAAGAATGTAGAAGGGAGTCCCTACTAAGTTTCAGATGAAGATAATAGGACCATGCAAAGTCCTAGCTAGATATAGGGCTAATGCCTACAAGATAGACTTACCTTCTAATTTTAATATCTCTTCTACTTTAAATGTGTAGGACCTAGTTCAATTTAAAGGCCCATTAACTGAGATTAGTCAACATAAACAAGGAGTTAAGAGTGACATAGAGCCTGATGTGGTGTCTACCAAACAAAAATTTACAGGTGAGGGATTTTTGGATTCAAGAGTGCAAAAGACAACTAGACACAAGGTGTATATGGAACACCTTATCAAGTGGAAAGATAGACCTGAATCAGAGGCTTCATGGATTGTAGAATCTGAATTCAAGAATTTGGGCATTCCTAACTCTTTATTTTCTATAGGAGTGACTTGACTTTCCCTTTGTGGGGGAGTATGTTGTAGGAGTACCTAGGTAAGGCTCTTTGGTGACCTAGAGCTTCTAGAGTTCTTTTGGCTTGTAGTGGTTCCATCTTGACCACTAGTTGAATAATAGGACTAGAGGTGTCCTAAGGTGTGTGTTAGGTCTTTAGGGAAGGTATTTTCAAGTTTTTTTGGTCTTTTAGGAGACAAGTGTCAAATTGGACCCAAATTGCCAATGTTGTGACAATGGTGTGAATCAAGCACATATAGGTCAAATTTAGAAAGAGAGTGTTTTAGGACCTAAGAGAGGTAGGAATGGTATACCTAAGTCTATTATGATATTTTCATGGTCTTAGAACAAAGTTTAGAGTGGATTTCCTAATATTGTGGAAAGTTGTCAAAATTGTCAATGTTGTCATTGACAACATTGACAACAATTATGCAAGAAGAG
>MU224890.1:323851-339355 GCA_018584345.1 Thuja plicata
CATTAATTATGGTTACCCATACATTAAATGACATGGATGAATCATTAATTAACATTACATATCCCAATAAAATTAACTAAGCCGGCCAGAGATCTCAAATCTCATCATTAATCCAATTAATGTAAGTTGGCCAACATCACTGTTTTCACTCGACAATTTCACTGGTGCTCGGCACTGAAGAAACTTTCTCATCACAAACAACTTCACTCGGTACAAACAACTTTTCTCGACACAAGCCAAACTTTGCTCGGCACAAAACAACTAGAAAAATAGTCTTTGAAAGATAAACAACTAATTACTTTGCTAGAGTGCCAACTGATCAAGTGCCCTTTTATTTGCCTTAACTCAACCATTCACTTGGTCTTCTTGTAAAATATTCTTCATCACCAATAGATATGGTACTCAAAAAGATAACAATAGTCTCACCAATTAAGTTTTGACAGCAATGACAAAATAATAATTGCTTGCATTGTCACTTTCCAACAATGACATGGTCATGAATAACAGTAAAGGTAAAAGTGTTTTGATTGAGGAAATAGATAATTTTAGCATGCAAGAAGAGAAATTATCAAGAATTATTGAAGAGAAGGTATCCCCCATCTATAGCAGAGCCAAAAATAATGCGATCATGTTGAAGAAGCTTCTTTCCCTCCACAATGAACGCATGAAAGAAACTGTTACTAATTTTAATGCGCTTTACTCTCTATTGTAGGGAAACTACCTAGATAAATATGGTATTTTGATTCATGAAGAACCCGTGAAGCTGGAGGATCAGACTACTGGTCCAGATACTAGATCCAGAGTGAATTTTAAGAAGGCGATGGTTTCTCTACCTAAGCAGCTGGTGAGTCTTAAAGACTCAATTCAAAAGATTTAGGTTTTGCAGGAGGATTCTGAGGAGTTCCTGAACATTAAGGATTGATCCATGTTGCTTGGTGTTTTTTGGTCCATCTGCTTGTAGTTGTGTTGGAAGGTGTCCTTTTTTGGTGGCTGGGTCCTTTTAATTGTAATATCTTTTTTTAGGCCTTTTGTTGGTTTTGCATGTCCTTTGTGGCAGAAGTTGTTTCTTTTCTATTTTTCTATGCTCTTTTCTTTTCCTGGCATATAAAGGGTTTTGGGGCCCCTTCAAAACCTATTTTTACCTCAATAAAAAATAATAGTTGCAAACCTGCATTGTTTCCATGTTATGATTTTACAAGATATTAATTATTATTTGAATTTTTGAATCTTTCTTTAAATATGCTCTCTTGGTAAAGCATGCACAAGCCATATATCGCAACCCCACAAAATTAACTCGTATAATTTGTGAGCTAATGATGGTTGTTAAGCAATTTATATTATATATCACACCTTTGCAACAAATGACAAACTACATATGTACTATGGAAATAGAGAATAAATCAGTTAAAATGTGGAAGGTGCATCATTGTAGGCCATGTAGGTGAATGGTTGTGGTAACGCGGTAGAGTATAAAGTATCACCACAATACCACTTGTAGCTCAAGATAACAACCATGGGTGAACAACAAGAAGAAATAACATTTGAGCATATGCACTACTACCCTACGAGGAAAATAAGCAAAGACTGTGAGTGGAAAATAGATGATGAATAGGCCTTGCAAAGAACTTACCAAGCTTGGCTTGCACATGTTCTTGAGAGGATCCACAAAATTATGAGGGAAAGTAGTCAAGTATCCCTTGATTCCACTTTCCTATAATTAAAACCATAGCACGACATAGGTATAAAATGGTACATGTTCAAAGGATAAGGTATTAAATTAATAAAAATATGAATACTAAAATAAAGAACATATAAATATAGCACTAGGAATGTTTGTATATAAAATTTTCAAAATGATCAATTTGTAAGAAGATTGACATTTTATCTATCATTTTCATCAGGTTACCTCTGCCAATTCAGAATCACTGAAGCAATCATAAGATCTATGCATAATTTTATTTGATAACTATTAATAGCCTAAGAAATAACTTAGATTACTCCATTATAATTTGATATGTGCTAGAATGATTTATTTATAGTGTTGATTAGGGCCATAATTGCACCATTGATCATAGTAAATCTTACATTGAACATTAAATTATAAATTTAAAATAGAAACTATAGCTTATAATATTTTGGGCTACTCTAACCCTCAAAACATTTAGTTACCAAATATTTTGATCATTACTTTTGAACCATATCACGTGATAATTGTGTTTTCAAACTATATTACATTAGATTAGAATAGAATTATTGAAGTGTTTGGATTTATTCAAAAATATTATGTTGACAGGACTTTGTGATGGCCTCGCAATGGGAGATGAGTTGTCACCAAATACCAGAGTATCAGCCAACTTTGCCTGAAGAGGCGTGTGGAAGAGCTATCTCTCCTGGCCTCCAAGCACCTAGTTATCAGGCCACAATGGTGTAGGATTATCTTAGCTGGACAAGTGAATGTTTGTTCTGAGGGGATAGCTAGTTTTGACTCATAGACCTCTGAAACTTTGGGGATAATAGGTTTCCTGCAAGCATAATTTATATCCGACAAAGAAAATAGAAAAAGATAGGACAAAGTTAGTGTAGATATCTAACTATATCAATGATATATGTTCCCTTAATATCAACAAATTTCCAGGTAAAATAAACAACAGATAATGAATATACATATAACCTTCAATCACATGTATATTAGTAGGAAAGTAAAGTATATCATTGAATCATTACAGAACTAGAACAAAGGACATAGGTAAGTATACAACATGAAAAATGTTTCACTAACTCTGGGATCAAAAACAACACAGAGCTCAGAGCTTAATGGTGTTCCTCATTCTTTCATTAAATTGAAATCTAGCATCCCTGGTAGTTACACTAGTGGCTCCAAGGGAGCATTAATCTACTCTGGACTATTAAAAGACAAGATTCACCAAAAGACTGAAAGCTTGTATTGCTAGTGGACAGCTAAATCATTAATTTTCCAACCCTTAGAATGGCGTCAGAATTTGTACTTATAGAAAATTCTTAATACATAAGGGACTATCCCTACACTAGCTATTTACATTATATTATAATATTTACAGCTGGTTTTACCTGTGTTGTCAGAATTTCCTAATATAATACAATCATTTGAGAAGAGAAGAGAAGAGGAGAAAGAAAGAAAGAAGTCTCAAGAAAACTGCCATTGGAAAGAGAATATTTGTACTTGCAGATGTGATGGAAATTCCTTAAGTGACCTGGGCCATACAACCTCTTTAATGTTCTTCTGTACTTCTGTGACTTGGGTGAGTCGGGGTACGCCAGATAGTAAATGCTAGAATGACACCTCAGGATCCAAGAGGCGTCTGTAGTGAGCCTATGGATCAATAGTGAATGGTCACATGTGGTAGGACAACTCCAGACCTAGAAACATACTATGGATAGTGATCGTTCATCTCGAAAGAGGTTTCAACAATTATCACCATAAAGAACACAAAACTAGGAACCTAGGGTCCGGTATTCGGGAGCTTATGCTCAAATAATAAAGAATGAGATAGTATGCGACTTCTGCTGAAGGATCCCCAGAGTCTAGGATATTTTATTGGCCTTTGAATTTTTCATACTCCTACAGAATCTGGAGGATGCCATCTTCCTCTACATCCTTCAAGCAATCTCGATGATCCACAGATCCCTCAAAATGGAGGCTGACATCTGCAGCCTTATCTTTTAACGCCACAACTATCTTTGCTGCATCATGGGATTTAAGAAATACTTGGGAAAGTTCCACCATGGTGGTGCCACTAACATTTCCCTTGGGCTAGAATTGAGCCTAGACCACTTCTTCAAATTTACCAATTACATGATTGACATGAGAATAAGTACCGGTGCTGAAAGGATCAACCAATTTAATTTCTTAGATGAGGGAAGAATATTGGTCCAAAGGAGTTGAGACTATTTGTAGTTGTTCTTCCAACACTTGTACTAGTTTCTTGCTAGTTGACTTTGAATGCAAGTCTAGATTATTGATTCTGAAGGAACCCATATGATTCATCCCCTAGAATACCTATGTTTATTAACTCATCTTCCCCGAGATTTAGAATCTCCGACGAGGTATCCTTCCAATCTTTGTATTTCTCAATCTCTCCCTACCATTGGGGAATGATGGGCACTATCTTCTTTGCTAAATAGTTTACCTAGAAAACATCTGGGAGAGACTCAGACAAGAAACTTCTTACTACCGCTAACGCCTTCTTCTTCATAACTTTTAGAGTATCAACATCACTTTGTGGTAGTGGTGTCCTAGAGACTGAGGGTGCAAGTATTTTGGAAGCAAGGGGGTGCACTAATTCTATCAAGAGTCCCAAAAGTTTGGCATTGGTTTCTTTCAACTCCTTAATCCTATGAAACTATTTCTCATACCGGGCCCCAATATCCTGACCCTCTTCATTCAGGAGGTGTAGTTCCCCCTGCTGAGTTCTTTTACCTAGAGACACCTTCATGATTACATACTCTTTGGCAGCTACCTCAGAATCCTCTTTTCCTATTAGAGGGGCAGTGACTATTGCCACAATAATTCCATATGGGGCCCTTCTAGTGTTGTGAATGGTACGAGCCTTCTTGGGCTTCTTAGGAATTTGGCCCTTGGCCAACATCTCTGCAAGTGATAGTGGAGCCATGATAGTAGTTGGGGATTTTCTTTTCTAGGTTTCCACTAGCCATTGCGGTAGGGTATATGGCCCACCTATCATTATACCCAAGCTTGAAGTGTCCCCGGGGTTCAATTCAAGTTCCCCCCTAGGCATATTTTCCATTGAACCAATCCTTGCATACATGTTCTTTATTTCCCTCTCTGTCACCCTTTGGAGTGGTTCTCATAGGTGGACTGGGTGGTGGAGGAGGCTGAGGTAACTCAATGAGATCTACCTGCTAAAAAATGGCCACAACATTGTTGGCCACTATATCTATCCAGTGGTATCAGAAAACTTACTGCACTTAACAAAATAGCCAAGGACAGAGAACCTCCTAGCTGGGGATAGGAGCCTACCAGGGTAGATCCAAGACCAAAAGTCACTCCGGTGTTTTCTATGTCCATTAGTTCTAGGAGTGCTCCAACTTCTCACCCAACTGCTCTATCAGAGGGGACAAAATGGGGTCCGAGACTTGAGGTGGGGTGGCAACTTTCTTTTGACCATGGGATTTTGATTACTACAGGGTCTGAGAATCTGAGGCTCCCAAACAATGCTTGTCCATCTAGACACTCTTCAGGTAGACCTTCTCAAAATAAGAGTGGCTATGCTCAATTACTTCTCTCGAGATGGCCTTGATATCTAATTTTCTGGCCTATCCCAATCCACCGAAGGGAGGTCCATCTTATATATACCTATATATTTATACTAGGGGTCCTTTGGGTGCCCATTGTCTAAAATAGTTCATGGGAATGTCCCAAGCTCGAGCTGTTCCATCATTCATTTTGTTACCCTGGTGTAGTGTCACCTCCAAACATCATAATCATATTGGTTGTTGGCCCAAAAATATTCTATGTGTTTAACATGGGGGTTCACCCCCTTTGGAATCAACCTTGATAGTCGCCCAAGGGGATCATAATCCTTGCGGCAGAAAGAATATTTTGGTAATTTAAAACTGCTTAGCTCATTTTTGGCTCCCCAGGCCACAGCTAGGGAGTAGGAGTATTCCCCAAAAATGAAAGGGAATGTTGGGGTGGTAAATTTCTTGGCGGCAGCCAAGGCATGAGCCTCCAAAATCTGCCTACATAATTCTAACAAAACTACCTTGACCCACAATTTTTGGGTAATAGGAAGGGTTCTCCGAAGAAGCTGGACACCTGAATGTAAGTTTGCTAGGAGAACTAGATGAAGTATTTCCCCCATGCACCAACTAGGCTCATGGCCTATGGAGATAACCTGTACCCCTGATCACCAGTGATTGCCTTGATCCCATGAAAGACGAAGGCATCATTGGCTCTGCAAAAATATGGGAAACTATGGTCCCACTGAATTTGGGGGAAGTGGTCCCATGGAGAGACCTGACCAGGTCCTTCCTTGAGGACACCAACCATTGTTAAACCTCAGATCCCCTAGAACTATCAGGCAAGTGGCTAAAGGACGTAGGAAGTCATGTAGAAATTCTGCTCTATGTCAACCCTCCTCATCTGGATGTCTACATGTTTGACGATGATGCCAGTCTGGTTGAAGTGTGTCTTGTTGGTGGTAATTCGATATAAGAAATAATACATCCAAGGGGAGAATTCCCAGGCATTTGGCTCCCCAAAGATCCTGCATAAGAAGATAATTCCCGCTTGGATGGGCTCCTTAAAGTCAGAGCGAGGAATTTCTATCTGCATTTTATTGTAGTCCTAACGTGAAATTTTCATCAAATGTGTGTTGAGGTGGCACTGGGCCATGTTTGCTATGTCCTCATACTACTAGAGGGCTTCAACCTTGGTGAGAGAAACATCTCCTACGAACTGTGCAATATACCACCCTCTGGCAATGGTATCATGGTCCAATGTGACGATGGACACCATGAATCCAAGGGGAGTAGGGGAAACTAGCATAATAGCCATACTACCTTAGTGATAACCCCTAGCCAAGAGAAAAATTAGCTCCAATGCTTGTACTAAACATGGAAAATTAGCTTCTTAAAAGATTCTAGAAGCCAAAAAGTTAACTGAGATGGAGTCATTGGAGCGTCAAAGCTAATAGATCATTTGAATAAGGCCCTACAATTCAGCCTAGGTGCCGACATCTATGTCAGTGATCTCTTTAAGCATAGACTCAATTTGGGACCCATGAATTGTCCCATTATTATTATATTTCTGGGTTAGTCAGAGCTTTGTCAATCTCCGTTCTATCTTGTTCTTCTTGTTGGTATCTACAAAGACACCTAGGAGTTTTAGACTCTTGGGAGGTGAAGACCCTTAAGCCATTTCTTGCTTACTTTAACCTGTATTTGCAAACCAGACAACTGTCAGTACATAAACATTGAGAGATTCTAGATTCCAAAGGCTAGGGAACCTGACTTTACCTTTTCACCTAAAACAAAGAATCATTCGGGCATCCTAGATGAGATCATATGTCCTAGATTTAATACAATTTTTAACACATGAAATATTTCTCACTTACCAAGGATCCAAAATGATAACTCAGAAAGGGGTCGCATGAGGTAGAAAAAAGGTAGGTTAATTAACATGCTTGAAATTAATTTGAAAAGATAGTAATTGTTAGTGATAAGACATGTGGCCCTATTATTCTAGTTTGACACGCGCATGGCCACTCGTCTGAGTAATGACATAAACGGATAGTTGTTCTAGCGCGAGTGGTATGAATGCCATTTGGGACAAGTTTTAAATGTTCATTTGTGGGAACTAATTTCTCCATTAAGGTAGAAAGGACAGAGGAGAGAGAAAATATTAATGGCCTGCTAACAAGCTAGCTTCTGTAATTTCCATACCTACCTCCTCATCATCCAGGGCAATGCCAACCAAGGTGGTGAACCTGGTTATTGGACAGGCATGGTTTGAGACCTCATAAATAATTGGGATGAAAATGAGTCCTTAGGGACGGCTCCCCAAGACACCCAGCCGGACAAAAAATCTCAGAAACCCTGCGTCTTAAGGTAGAGAAACAACAAACAGAGCATTGTAGACTCGAAGAATTTATAGACAAAGCTAAACCTACATCGGGCTACCAGAGTTCGCACACTCAAACCTATAGCTCTCACAAACCCAAATTTACAAAACATCACTACAAACTCTACCACATTTACAAGCTACTTACAGCATATAAAAAATATACAAGATATAAGACTGAAACTACTCGCATTTACAGACTTCCTAGCAGGAAGTGGGCGATATTTACATAAATATACACCCTAAGATGGAGGACGCCTTTCCTTTCAATCCAGATCACCATGAATGGAAGAAGATGCACTAGACTCAAGGATAGCATCATTTAAAATGGCAAACGCAACCCAGGAGCAATAAAATAGAAAAACAATGACTAGGAATAGACACGAAAAACATAAACCAACCAACAAAAACCAACAGAAAACACGTAGAGAAAAAGAAAACACAGAAAAAGTAGAACAAATAAAAAGGAAACTAAAGAGAAACAAAACAAAGGGAAAGCCCAAGGGCCTACTTGAACCTCGAGATGCTGAAAGGGAGGAACTACAACTGCTTTACTCTATCATCTAAACACTCCACCAGACTCGACGAACACACCTTTGCACCTTCTAGCCCAAACGTTTCTACTCAGAAAAAAAATTGCTTCGCTCTCCAAAAAAAATTCCAGAAGGTAACTTGTTTGCGGTAAGTGTAAAATGACAAGGTAAAATGCCTTAAATAATGCCTAGGAAAGTGCATTAATTACTGAAAGTAATTTTGAGAAAAATGTCAGTGACCGGGATCCAGACCCACAAACACCTAACATTCATCCTCCTTCCAAAAAAAAAGAGAATGATCGTCGGACATAAAAGATCCAGTATCACCCGCTTAGGAACGAAACTATGGGACATAGATCTCAGAAGAAACAATGAACACAAAAGGGAAGAAAAGACCGGATGGGACCAAAAGAGTCTGGAAGAAATAGGGAACTAATACATAAACAAAAAGGAAAGCAAGGGGAAAACCAAAAAGCTAAAGAAAAAGGGGGACCCAACATTTTGTGCACAAAATACAGGGATGGGTATGCAAGGCATAACAAATGGTGACTCATTGGGATAGATTCCTCATGCATTTGAGAACTCTTGTTGAAATGATGGGAACCTTATTATCAATAGAGAAGCAGCATCATGCCATGAGTTTAGAATCAGGGAAATTTGTTGAGATTTAAATATTGATCTTTTCCACTATATGTGTCTTGGGCTTCAAACAAAGTGATAAAGATGGAACATGGCTAGAGAAAAGCTAGAGAAACCACACTAACATGGAAAACCCAACATCTTGCAAGTGTTTCAGGTTTCCCCAGAACCCAAATATTCCCCTCCCCTCAACTCCTTTATCTCTTTTTTTTGTGAATGGGAGAGGTGATACTTCTTTCACCAGGGTCCTCAAGCTTAGCTTGTTGCCATGGCGGTACTTCTTTCACCTCATCATCCTTTTGATTATTGAGTGGAGTGAGAAAATCCAGTTCAGGAAAGTTTTCAAGTTAATTCTTCCGCTTAGGCACCCTTCACAAAGAGTACAGTCGATCTATCTTTCTCTGAGCCCCTGTTTGTTCTTAGTATTTTAAATAACTCCCTATTTTTTGAAATGACATCCGGTCTTTGTTATTTCAAGGAGAAACATCAATATCTATCTCATAGAAGAGTATCTGATGCCCAAAATCCTGTGTGGGGAACATCTCAAGATGAGGATAAGGCCAGACTTTGTTTACCATCTAGTTTGGGACCACTAAAATGCACAAGGAGAATCTCTCAGCTTGTGTGACCATTATGCAAAGCATACGAATCCAACAGAAGAGGGAAAAACACTGGGGACACGAAAAAGAAAAGAAACCAAAAAAAAATGGATAGACGAGACACCAAAGGACCGAGCAGAAAGCCCCCAAAACTATTTACAAGGGAGGGTGTTCTAGAGTGACACACCCGAAGGCTACTGACAAGAGGTATATACATATGGTACATCTCCCATGTGGGAGTTCATTCCTCTACCTTATTCAAAGTAATTTTTAGGGAACTGTCCATTGACAGGCAGTAGGACAACTTCTCCTGTTAAGGAACTGAGGCGGTATGTGTTGGCTCCACAAATTTTGGAAATTTGATAAGGCCCGAGCCAAAGCCTTTGGAACTTGGTATGTTCCCTTCTTCTCCTAGGCCTTTTCCCACAAAAGGACTAGGTCTGAGAGCTGAAAAGCCCTAAATTGGGCTCTTTTGTCAAACAATCATTTGACTACAGTTTGGTTCTTTGCAAAATGTTTTAGTGCGTGATCTCTTTTCTCTTCCAACTATACCAAGTTAAGGAGATGCACCTCAATGATGTTATCTTGAACATTAAACTCTTGGATGAACTTTAAGACTGGGAAGTCTGCAAGGCGGCCTTGAATCAGATGTAGTCTACCCACAAACTAATGCCAATCTCGGGGATTCCTTTCAAGTAGGTGTTTGATTACCTCTAAAACATTCTTGTTGGTTGATTCTTCTACCCCATTTCCCTGTGGGTAGTAGTTACTAGAAAATTTGAGGGTGTCACCCCTATTATAGGTGCACTCTAATAATTGAGTAGAGGAAAATGTTGGGTCGTCATTGCACACTAGCACAAAAGGAATTCCAAACCTAGTGATGATGTTCTCTTCAATAAAATAGATCACTACATCCGTAGTTTTGTTCTTATATGGTATATCCTTGGTCCACCAAGTGCAATAATCAATGGTAGTTAAAATGTACCCATGGTTTGCTGATGAGTTGGGATTTATCTCTCCTATAAAATCAAATGCCCACTGGGTGAAAGGTCTTGCCTCGAATATAGGCTGGAGAGGCATTGTCAAATTCCGCTCTCTTGAAGCAAAAATTTGGTAGGTGTGAAATTTCCTTACATGTGCGTAGACATCTCTAAAAATGTGGGGCCAATAGTACCCAACATGGAGAATTCGATGGGCAGTAGCATCAACTGACCCGTTTCATATTCTAAAAAGACTGTGGAATTCTTCTATCATTTTTGTGGGTTGTTCTCGGTCAAGACATCAAAGGTAGATGCCTTCATAGTTCCTTCAAAATAGGGTCCCATTTTTTATCATAAAATGTGCACTTTTTATCTGGAGAGCCCGATGTTTAATAGGGATAATCCCCTCTAGGAATTGGTTATTGAGAAGGTGTACCAAGTCTGCATACCAGGGGTCTTGAGTGATGGATTGCACGGTGTAGTTGTGGCATTCAATATGCGGGTGAGCTTTAGCCATAGCTTTACATAGCCCTTGTCCTTAGACAAGCTTCATAGCTTGCATCTCTAGATCATACTCTTGGAGGATAGCCATCCATTTCCCCTGATGCTCACCTAGTTCACTTTGAATTAATTAATTTTTGAAGGTTTGTTTAGGGAGGATGGCATGCACTTTACTACGGAGGATGTAGTGTCATAATTTCTTAACCGCCTAGATGAGGGAAAATGCATGTTTTTTCAGAGGTGAATATCACACCATTGTATTCTTGAAGGGGGAGCTCATAAAATAAATGGGTTTCTCTTCCCCTTCTACCTTTTGGGTTAATAGGGCTGCAACAGAGTGGGTAGAGGCAAAAGAATCTATATAAAATGTGAGAGAATAATTTGGGCTAGCCAGAACAGGGGCCTCTGTGATAGCTTTCTTGATTTGGGAAAAAGCATGTTTTTCCTCCAGGCTCTAGTTGATTTTTATATCCTTTTTCATCATACCATTTAGAGGTTTTACAATCTCACAGAAACCAGTGATAAAACGTCGAACAAAATTGATCTTCCTAAAGAAATATCTCAGCTCCTTCTTACTACCCAACATTTGTAGTTTTAGTAGTGCTTTGACTCGCTCAGGGTCAATAGATATACCCTTTTCTGAGATGATATGTCCTAACAATTCCCCTCTATTACCCTAAATATGCATTTCTTTGAGTTAAGGGATATACCAAAATGGCGACACCTTTCGCAAATCTTAGTAAGGTGGGCTAGGTGATCATTTCTCTCTCTCTCTCTCTCTCTCTCTCTCTCGACCATGGTTAAATCATCCATGTAGATGATTTTACATTTTTTAACCAAGCCTTCAAAGGCTATGTCCATGGCTTTCTGGAATGTGGCCCCGATGTTAATCAACCTAAAAGGCATTCTTCTATAGGTGAACATTCTCCACTTGGTGGTGAATGTTGTTTTGGATCTATCTTCAAATTTAACAATAACCTGATTGTATCCAAACTATCCATCCAGAAAGGATATCATCTGGGAGCCATTAACAATTTGTAACACCTCATCCCGCAAGGGAAGGGGTTGTTTATCCTTCTTTGACTCTTTATTCAAATTCTAGAAGTCAACACATAGTCAGATTTCCCCATTTTTCTTTCAGACTGGTACTAGATTGGACACCCACATGGTATGTCAGATTGGAAAGATTATTCGGGTTTCCAATAGCTTCTAGACCTCCTAAAGGATTACAGGCTCAATTAGGGGATTGATTGGTCTTTTCTTTTTCTAGAATGTCTTAGCATCTGGTTTCAGGGGGATCATGTGTGTCATTATAGAAGTATCATAAGTCTTGAGATCTTTGTATCCCCAGGAAATTACATCAATATATTCTCAGAGGACCGTGAGAATCTTCTCTTTTTCTTCAAGACAGCAAGAGGTGCCAATGTGGATGATCTTTTCTTCAATTCTCATCCTGATGTTTACCCCTTTCATATATTCCCCCATTGGGGGTTCAAGATGTTCTATCTTGATCTCGTAGGTCAGATTCAAAGATCTTTTCAAGGGAAACCATCCCGTTAGGGATGGTGTTGGTGGGTAGGTCAAGGATTCTTCCCTCGTTCCCTTCTTGTCTGGTATTGTCATGCTCTTCTTCCTCCATGATCTGGTCTTCAAAGACATCAAAGTTTTCCATGAAGGTGAGTATGTGTCTATCATCTAGGTGAACCCACAATAGTGGGTTACACTTTTTCAGAGGAAGGAATTCACCATGAAAAGTGTGACCAAAGAAAAATTAAAACTTACTTTCGATCAAAATTGACAAATACTTTCGATCGTAAGTAACTTACGATCGAATGTACCAAAAAGTAGTACTTTCAATCGTAAGTTACTTTTGATGGAAATTACTATATTACTTTCAAAAGTACTAAAAAGTACTTAAATCATGAAATTACATTTGATAGAAAGTAGTCTCAATTGAAACTAAATAGTTTCGATCGAAATTAGCTTCTATCGAAACTCTCTGATTAGAGGCCATTTGCAGAGGCTAACAGAAATCTGTAGTTTTCATTGCTTTGGAGCTCAAGCACGGGGCTCAAATGGATGAATAGAGAGACATCCTTTTTCATAGCATGAGTAATCTAAATGAGCTTTCTAATGAATATAGATTTGAAACTTTTTGAATTAATTAGGTCTATGTTTTTTGACGTGCATTGAATGTAGGTTTTTTATCCAATATAAAGCTCCAAGTTTGATGTTCAATTAAAATTAGTAGAAAAGAGAAAAAAAATTGAAAAATAAAAGTTCCCTCTAGCTTTGAGTCTACTTTCTATCAAATTTATTTTTTTAGAATTTTGATAAATACACAAGTTATAAGCTATGCAGTCAAGGTATGTCAAAATTACGGTTTACTCTACTTCAAATGTTCATAAAACTGCAATAATCATGATAATGTTGTCAAACCAATTGCATGCCCTCTGTATGGATGTTACAAAACCAAATTTAAAAGAATCGCATTGCTGTATATTTTAGGAAAAAAGTTATGCTCTATGAAGTCAATATAACTTTTTGAAAATGACGTTTTCAGCAACATAGGAGTTTTCATGGGAGAAAAACAAAACCATTCAAATTAATTCAAAAAAAAGAAAAAAAAATATTTAGAATCTAGATAGAAAATCTTAAAAGACTCTAGTTTACTTCATCTTCTGATTTCAAACAGTTTAACGACAATATGCATCTGAATCTGAAAGTTTTTTTTCAAAATGTAGACTTCAATGTCTGTTTAGGCAAAAAAGTATAACCCACTATTGTGGGATCACCCCATCTTCAAAGAAATTAAGATTAGTTATATTGTTGGGTATGGAGGGTGTGGGTATAATTTTAGTTGAAAATATCCATAGCTGGGAACCCACCATAGGTTCTAAAGTACTAGTTGACACAACTAATGCATCTAGAACATAATTATGTTTTTGAGGAATTACTTCAATACCAAAAGCATCAAAATATTTTATTAGGCTCCACGATCGGTTAGGATAGGTTGTCAGTCATGTATTATGGCATGTGTATTGGATTTGAATTTTCCAGACTATAAGTTCTGAGTCACCCGTTGCCTAGAGGCATGTCAATCCTTTCCTGAGGGTGAATAGGAGCCCAACAACCAAGGCCTCGTACTCCATTATGCTATTGGTGCAGTCAAACTGAAAGAAAAATGATCCAAGGAAAGACTTTCCTCAAGCATTGATCAATTCCACCCCAACTCCAAAACCTTGTTTAGATCAAGATCTATCAAACTTAAGGATCTAGACATCACCATTGGCATGTCGTGGTTGCAAATTTTGGAAGGGAATCATGGTTGGTTTGGGATGGGGGACAGGTTTAGTCACATCCCTTGACTGAGGAGATACAGGGACAGAAAAATCTCTTGGAGGAGTCTCCGCAAGAGATTCCTTAGATGATGGTCCGTTGGGTGTGCTCATGGTTATACCGCTTTGGGGTGGGACCTTTCCCCTATGTTGTTCTACTTGATAGTTTTCAAGGTAGACCTTGGCAGCATCTACACATGGTGCACATTCAAGCTCTAAATGGTTTTGACAATGAGCTCGACACCAAGTGCTAGATAGTAGGGAGTTTAAATTTGCCTTGTCGCCTTGGGATTTTACATCTTGTTTTAGCTTCATGATGAGGTCAAGGATCCTTTAGGTGATGACAGCATCTTCATCATGTATCGTTCCACTTGGGATGAAATCTAAGGTCAGGATTTCTTTAGCCCTATATAACTCGGGCTCTAATTAGGCAAAAGTGATTTTGCTGACCTGACCATAATCAGTGAGAGCCCGTTTCATCCGAGGCTCACTTTCTACCCTGATTTGATTAGCTTCTCCTCTCCAAGGAATCCATAGGTGGGAGAAATTGGTTGAGATATATCCGTTCAAGGACTTGGACCAATTCTGACTCAGGAGCATCCCGTAAGTCTCAGGGATGTCAACCACCTGGATGTCAATGATGTTGGATATTCAGGGATCTTGTACTAGCTTGACTGGGACATTTTTTAGTTCTCCAACCATTTTCATAGTGGTCTTTTCCAGTTGGATGATCACTCCTTTGGAAGTTGTGGGATTCAGTCTGAGTTTCTTGCAAATAGATAGGGGCATGACATTTCTCAAAGCTCTAGAATCCACTAAGAAGTTGTTAGATTTTACCATAAATTTTAAGACTAAGCAAAAAGGGAGGTTCTTTTGTACTCCCTTGAAATATGGTTGTGTTAGTATCATCAAGCGTCACAGACTTGGGTGAACAGTCACGTGAGTGTGGGTTCTCTAGGTACCGTATGACAGACTTTCTCTACTCGGGACAACGTCTAAGCAAGACCAACATCAAGGTCATGGTGGTAGTAGTATTTTCCATCACTTTCATGATGTCAAACATTTCATTAGGGGCCCATGGACCTTTTTCAAGATAGTCACATGTATTTTTAGGCATGGGTCCTTTTGGAGGGGGTGGATTAACATTCGCCAAAGGGTCTGATGGAAGATTCACAACCCGTGGTGGAATCTATGCCATAAGAGGACCCTTGTTTGATTGAATCTGGGTGTTGTAGGGAGTCCTAAGACTGGTAAAAGGATTAGCTTCGAACGCTAGGATGGAGTTGTCAAAGA
>MU224891.1:54449-67543 GCA_018584345.1 Thuja plicata
GCTTGTCGCCTGATCGCCAGATGCTATCCCTCCGTCTCGAGACCATGCGACAACACTTAGTCGCCAAGTCGGGGAATCCCTCTTATCAGTCAGCATGTGCCTTTAATCTTTCTAGCGACCCTGCGACTACTCCAAGGCACTGAGTCAGGAGTACTTTTTACATAGGGAACCTTTATCACCCGACCACGCGACCACCGTTAGATCCTCTAAACTTTGCATCGGACGGCTGTCGCTTAATCGCTGAAAAACTGAGCATGCCCTTAAAATGTTCAGCGATTCCGTGACTGAGGCAAAGAAACACTTAGTCGCCTAGTCGTGTGATCCGTTTCCCCTGTTTGGCGATCACCTGACTGAGGACCCACATCTACCTGCCATATGCCACCTGTCACACGGCCACTGGTTACTTTTTTGCACACTGGGATGCTGAGTCACCTCTCTGTTCTGGCGATAAGGCGACTAGGGTGATCGTGAAGTCGGGAGACATTTTTTACTAACTGCTGAAACTTCACGCGATCAAGCGACTGAGGTGGGTCCCGCAGATAGATATTCCTTTATCTTTATTACTTTGCGACTGAGCGACAAGCAGCTTTTCTATTCATTAATCGCACAGTCGCGAGCAGACTTCCCTTTGTCTTCATTACTCAGCGAGTACGCGACGAGCCCGCTTTCTGCTTTATCGCGCACTCGTGAGAAACATTTTCTTTCTCCCTTTCGATCGGCGAGTGCGTGACAACACCTTATCTTTCATCAATCGCTCAATCATGAGCCATCCCTTGTTCACTTTGAAACATCGACAATTGTGCGACGAACAGCTTTTCTCCTTGGTCACGCACTCGCAAGTAGCATTCAGTCTACCTTTATTGCTCGGCGACCGCGCGACTACTCTGCTCCTCCAACTCGTCGCACACCTGCAGCCTTGAAACCTGTCAGGAAATAGATATTGCGACCGCACGATGCATACTTAAAAATGACTCATCGCCCACTCGCGGGCTTTATAGAGCTTGACTTTGACCCATCGCGATTGCGCGATGGTCACTTATCCTAGCTCGTCGCTCAGTCAGGGACGGATTGGAGTTATGCAGGAATAGATCACGATGACTGCGATTGGCAGCTCGTCGCGCACTCGCGCAACTTAATGACTTAAACATAATTCCACCACAACTGCGCGATGAGACAAGAGTAAAATTTTTTAAAAAGGGCTTAGCCATTTTTGGGCGGGAAAACAGAGAGGATGGCCAAATCTCATAGGAATGGAAAAATTTGGGCAACACAAATCTAAGATAATGAGACTTACTGAACATTACTTTGAGATCACCAATCAAATTTTTGTTATGAGTCATGAGGCCAACTGAGTGAATATTGAGCTTGTTAGAAAACTAGAAGATATTGGTGAACTGAAAGAAGAGAATGAAAAAATGAGAAATGAATTGAAGATTCTACAACAATATAATGAGGTGATTAAGAGATTTGAAGACAATACTAAGATAATGGATGAATTTTGGAACAATCAAAGAAGACTAAATAAAAATACCGGATTAGTTTAAACCAAGAAAGGGGAATCATCAAATCAAGGTAAACAGGAGAATGTCTACTCAAATTTGAAGGCTAAAAAATCCTCATGCCATCACTGTGGAAAACCAGGCCACACATCAAACGTTTGCAGGAGGAAAGAAAAAGGTATTTCTAGAAACTCTCCTAAATTTAATGGTAATTGCTATTTAACTATAATAAGCATGGACATCAAGCACATGAATGCAGATCTATGTTGAACAAACCATAGAAGAAACCCTACGTGGATAAATATTGTAAAACTTGCAACATGTATGGTCATACATCACAAGCATGCAAGACTGATACTAAGAAAATATGGAAACCTAAAGGACAAGAAAAAGAAAATCAACCGAGAAGACAAGGTAATTCTTATGCTTGAGATTACAACACTTGTGAAAGTTGCACATCATGTGGTAAATATGGATATATAAAAACTAACTATATAAGACAATGGAGAACTAAGTCTAGAAATTGGTCAATCTCTAGTATGACATGCTCACACTATCAGAAGGTTGGTCACTTAATTAGAGATTGTGCAGACCAAATAAATACTTATGGAAATGGGAGTACAATTGAAAAAATCATGAGAATCAGAAATCAAATGTGGAGGAGAGCATCAAATGATAATTTTTGACCAAGAACAATAGCTGGTGACACCTCATCTACTGGACTAGGTGATTCCACCACCTCCACCTAAGAAATACAAGTACGTATTGAACTATGTTTTGCAAAGCTATATCTTACATCAGCTCCTATTTTCATTGGACAAATTCCAAATTAGCATGAATTAAGATGCACTAAGTTATTATATTTTTTATTACTTTGATCTAGTTGAGTCGGTTAATCTGTACCGAGTTTGTAATTCTAGTCAGTGAACATGTGAGAGACAACTAAATTGTTAAGGCAACCGAGCACTTATTATACTCACCGATCCAAGATATCCTTAGTATTAACTGAGTGATTTGTTTGTCTATAGAGTGGTCGGTGATGAGAATTTATTGCACCAACTAAAATTATCTGGTATAAAGTCGAGGGAGGTGGACTCATTTGTTCACACAAGGATCATAGAGTAGAGCACAGGAATTGAAAGATAATTCACAACATATCGCTTTGAAGGATTTTATAGAGATTCAATGCACATTTTGATGCAGTTAAAGGTTACAACAAGTAAGCTTTTGCACTCATCGAGTTATTTGAGTTCTTTCCTAGGAAGCCCTAATTTGAAAATGATGGCTTTCTCATCACAAACCATGAAGGAAACGATGAATAAAAGCAAAAAGGTGATTCTCGTTAAGAATTCAACATGAATAGAACTACATTACAAGATACATCCATAGGTTATAGCTCAACCCGACGACAAAGGTGTGTTCTCCGTGATACTACCTAGGGTTCTATTGGTTCATGATGTAAGGGCATACATTCAATGTAAGCTCAGTGACATAGGGGATTTCAAGCTAATATCAACATATCAGACACTTTGCACTGATGGGAAACTGAAATATAATTACAAACATCTGGAAGTCAAAGGCTTAACCAATGCCCTACATTTCCTGAAGGACTTCAAAACTAAATGGGTACGCTATTAGAATGAATTTAGAATAACTAAGGAAGGGGGAGAATTAGTTATCCTCAGGTCTAGATGTACCAATTGAAACTTTATAGCACTTTAAACAACCTAGATCTGCTCGGAAATAATAGGATAAGTCAACAACATAAATATGTAGTTTACTTTTCAAATGTAATCATCTTGTAGAATCAACAGTAAAACACAACATAAACATTCACACAAGTTGATACTTGTATTTAACGTGGAAACCCAAATTGGGAGAAACCACCAGTAACATGCTACCAAGTTTTCACTCTTTTAAAGTAAGCTCTACTAGGAGCCAACCCTATTAAAGGTTACAAAACACATTGCTAAATGTGACCTAGTTAAAGGATTTAAACACCCTGTCAGGAGTGGACTTGTTAGAGGTCTTAGAACATTCCACCTGAATGTCACCTTCCTCAAAGGATTTATACAATGACTGTTAGGTCAACCTAGTTAAAGGATTTTGACTGATACAATGGTTAGAAAGTAATCATTAGGTGTGATCTGATACATAGAACTTACTTTCAAAATCTAGATCCAATTTAGCTCTTATGCTATATCATTGAGTGGCCTCCATTCTAATGTTAATCTTCAGATCTACTTGGAAATCCGTCAAGCAATCACTTTCACAACTCTCTGCTTCTTTGTTCAGCCTTCTTTTCTAGATCATGCCAATCAGTCAATTAACCATGCAATTCCCTTGCATACATTTTTCACATACATACATCATGAATAACCCCTTAAGGTTATCTTATACCTCTTCATCTAGGTAAAATAAATCTTTGCCGCTAAATGAAGATCACAGATCTTAGGTTAGGTCAGATCCAATGGATCTTTCCATCATTACATTTAATTTATTTCTCCAAAGTAATCATTAATAAAATCTTGGATCCATGCATTAATTATGGTTACTCGTGCATTTAAATAGTGTAGACCAATCGTTCTTATTCTTAATTGACTTTAGATATCCCAATAAATTCAATTATGTCAGCCAGAGATCTCTAATCTCAACAATTACCAAAATGTTACTGCTTGGCCAACATTGTGTTCTTACACTTGGTCATCACTATTTTTCTCAGCAATTTATTGGCGCTCAGTCGATAGTAAGAAATTATGCTCGGTCGACACAAACTTCACTCAGCATATACTGTTCCCAGTAAACCGACATCTTGACTAAGTGTAATGGATAAACAACACATTACTTTTCCAATGTGCCAACTGATCAAGTACCCTTGTAATTTCTCATAACACATCTATTTCACTCGGTCTTCTTGTTATCCTTGCCTTCAAATCTTCTTCAACAATCAATAGATATGGTACTCAAATAGATAACAATAGTCTCACAAGTTAAGGTTTGACATCAATGACAAAACAACAATTGTTTACATTGTAGCTTTCCAACAATCTCCCTCTTTGGCATTGATGGTGAAACTAAACAATAAAACAATAAATTTACAAACGTAGATACCATACAATCCAAAAATTATGCCTGTGTTCCTTGATATGTACAAATCTTCATCAATTTCTTTAGCTTCATTCTGATTCTCATCTTGTAAAACATTTCTTCCTTTGTGTCTGTAATCACACTGAAATCTTTCTATTTCTATTCATTTTCACTTTTAGTAAGCTCTCCCATTTTCTCTAAGTATAGTAAATTCTCCCTCTTTCAGTAAACTCTCCCTCTTTGACAACAATGCCAAAGACATTGACATCTTTATCATGTAGATTCTTCTATTCTAACTCAGTATCATCTTGCTTATGACTGGTCCTCTTTTTAGTCCTTGTCTTTCTTTGACATCTTTAGGAAGCATCCTAAAGTGTGACTTCCTATGCATCAATGTGTCAAATATTCTGAATATAACATTTGATGTAATAGTTCCATTCTGAACTAATTAGTCTCAATTAGGTGAATCACCCCTAATTTACCTCGGAGATACTCATGAGCATCCTTGGGTAGTTCTTTTGTAAATATGTATGCTAACTGTTCCTTAGTATGCACATATTCCAGTCTCACTTCCTTTTTTTGAACTAGCTCCCTCAAGTGATGATACTTGATAGCTATATGCTTTGTCTTAGAGTGCATTACAGGGTTCTTAGAAATATTGATTCCACTTGTGTTATCACAATATATAACAACTGGTTCTGTGATCACTTATTTCCTACCTTTCAGTAGTATCTTCAACCACACAATATTAGAGCATTTAACTGTTGCTGCCACATTCTCGGCTTCAGCTGTAGATTGTGAGGTGCAATTTTGTTTCTTGGTTGTCCATGAAATCAATCTCTTTCCTATAATAAATATGCCACCTGTGGTTCTTTTCCTGTCATCCACATTTTCTTCCCAATCAGAGTATGTTTAAACTCTGAGATCACATTTATCATTCTTTTTGTAGTACAAACCATATTCATATGTTCCTTTCAAATATCTCAGAATTCTTTTTACTGCCATCATATTAGTTTCTTTTGGATTGGCAGAAAATCTTGCAACAATTCCAATAGACAGAGAAATATCAGGTCTACAATGTACAACATATTGCAGCTTTCCAATCATTCACCTGTAAAGGGTTTGATTCACTTCTTTTGTATCATCATTTTTTGTTAACTTCTGTCCAGTATCCATGGGTGTACTCACTGGTTTTGATTCTTCCATTCCAAAAGTTTTTAGTATCTCCTTGACATATTTTGATTGAGTAATATAGATACCATTCTTCATTTGATATATTTGCAAGCCAACAAAGAATTTGATTTCACCAAACATAGACATCTCAAATTTAGTTTGCATCTCTTTTGCAAATATTTGGCATAACACATCTTATCCACCAAATATAATGTCATCAACAAAAATTTTAGCTAATAAAGTACTTTTATTTTGTTCTGTCTTCAAATACATATTATTGTTTTCATTGGTTCTTGCAATTCCAATCTTTATCAAGTAATTGTGCAATCTCTCATACTATACTCTTGGTGCTTGCTACAATCCATATAGTGCCTTGTGTAATCTGCAAACCATGTTCCTCTTGCTTGGTTCAACAAATCCATCAGCTTGTTTAATGTACACTTCTTCTTCTAATATTCCATTTAGAAATGCTGACTTTACATCCATCTGATAAACTTTAAAACCTTTTTAGGCTGCATATGCAAGTAAGGTTCTGACTCCTTCCAATATTACAACTGGGATGAATGTTTCTCAAAAATCAATTCCTTCCTCTTGTGCATAACCCTTGCATACCAGTCTAGCTTTATTCCTTGATACTTCTCCATGTTCATTCAGCTTATTTCTGAATACCCACTTAGTACCAATTACATTTTTGTCATTCGGCCTAGGTACAAGTGTCCAAGTCTTATTTTTCTCAATCTATTCAATCTCTTCATTTATGGCTTATATCGAGTCTTCATTTCTGAAGGCACATTTTACTATTTTAAGCTCAAAATTACATAAAAATATGTACCATCTCTCAGCTTACTTCTTTTCATAACTGTAGAATCCTTTGATCCTATGATTTGATCATGTTTGTGGTACATCCTTACATACCTTGCTAGAGTATGTTCTTGCTTTGCTTCAGATTCATTGATCACGTTCAATTCAGGTTGATTCTGTGTCTCGACATCTTCATAAAATAGCTCTCCAATTGCCTCCTGTTGTCTAGAAACCTCATTCTATGACTCGGTAGGTGTTAGCTATTCCTCGGCAACCTCATTCTCAAGTTCAGGTAATACATTAGAATATTTCTTATCCAGATAGACAAATTATTTGTAACTTTAGGTTCTTGTGTGCTTTTTGCTTCATTTCTTTCTGCATATTCATCAATTCTAACATTTTCACTTTCCACAATTTTGTTAGTGTTAGAATTCAAACACTTATATGCTTTGCTTTTAGTTGAATATCCAAGAAATATGCCTTCCTAACCTTTAGCATCAAGTTTTCCATTTCTATTATCTTTCAGTATAAAACATTTTCTTCCAAAAACTTTGAAATATCTTACATTAGGTGCATATCGATACCATAGCTCATAAGGTGTAGCATTAGTACATTTCTTGACTTGTACTCTATTTAGGATATAGACTGTTGTACTTACAACTTCTCTCCAATATTTCTGTGCAACATTCTTCTCCATCATTAGTGATCTGGCACAGTCCATGATGGATCTATTTATTCTTTCAACAATACCACTCTACGGTGGTATCCTAGGTGTGGACATCTATCTTTTTATACCTCAGTCATTGCTGAAAATGTTAATCTCATTAAAAATAAACTCGGGTCCTCGGTCAAATCTCAAACATTTCAGACTTTTTCCTGTCTCCTTTTCAACTTTTGCCAAGTACCACTTAAATAACTGGAATCCATTAGATTTCTTTTTAAGAAACATAACAGTCATCATTCTAGAGTAATCATCAACAAATAGAATAAAATATCTATCTCCATAGTAACTTTTCTCACCAATGGGACCACAAAGGTCAGTATGAACCAATTCCAGAATTTCCTCAGAAGTATGAGTCTTGCTTTTGAAACTAGATTTAGTCATTTTTCCCAATTGACATTGCTTACACATTGCATTTTCTGCTTTCTTTAACTTAGGCAGCCCTCTAACCTTTTTGAATTTGCTTATGCTTACCAATTTATCAAAGTTTACATGACACAACCTTTTATGCCATAACCAAACATCATTATATTGTGAAAACAAGCATGTCTCATTAGTTAAGTCCAGATAGAACAAGTTACCTTTTGTTTGCTCTCCACTTCCAACTAGTTCTCCAGTGGCATCATAGATCTTTGCCTTCTTGTGATGGAATTCAACTCAGTAACCAGAAGTATTCAGTTGTACAATACTTAATAAATTATAGTGAAGATCATCAACCCAATATACATTATCACATCTGATCTTGTCAGTCAAGTTAATTGATCATTTCCCTTTAACAAGACATGGTGCATCATTACCAAATTTAACATAACCAACATTGCACTGATCTAGGGTTTGAAATTTATCCTTGTCACAGGTCATGTGATGTGAACAACCACTATCAATAATCCAATGGTCACCTTTACTCATATAAGAAATTAGTGCAGTTTTCTCATCATCATCAGAATCATCTTTCATACCAACATACACAACTTCTATATCATTTTCATCAAAATTATCAGTTCCACTGTTATAAGCATATTCGGCTATATGGAAAGATTTCTTACCTTTGTCTTTGTAATCCTTATACTTTCTGAAGTCTTAGTAATCCTTTTTATCTTTTTACTTGTTGTCCCTTCTTTCATCTTTGTCATACTTATCAGGACATCTAGCAGCAATATGACCAACTTTGTTACATGAAAAACAATGATAGGAAGTTTACCATTGAATTTTCCTTTTCCTCTAGATAGTCTTCTTTCCATAAGTGCCTCAAGTTCTTCCAGATTATCATTTGTACTGTCATTGTCACTGTTTGCACATTTCTTTCCTTTCTTTGATTTTTTAAGGACCAACTGGGATCTGAATGTGGAATCAATAGCTTGTGGAGTGTAGTTATCAAAATTTGACATCTCAAATGTAGTAAGTCTACCTATCAGACCTTCTAAAGTCAAATTGTTATTAGGAGTACATCTTAATTCTTGAATTGCAGAGACTCTAATAACGTATACAAGAAGAAGAGTTCTTAGTACCTTTCTCATAATGGTGTTATGATCAATGGTTCCATTAGCTCCTCTAATAGCATTCACAACTTCTTTTATCCTACCACAATATTGAGCTATATTTTCTCCTTCTTGCATTTTCATTTTATCAAACTTACCTCTTAAACTTTCAAATTTGGCTCTCAGCACATTTGTATCTCCTCCATAGATGGTTACTAGGGTATCCCACATCTGGTTTGCATTTGTACAGTTATTTATGTCTTCAAATTGAGGATAGCTCAGGCATGATGCAATCTCCAACATTGCTTGATTGTGTTCCTTCTTTTCTCTTAACTATTTATTGGTGAGAGGTGTTGTTGGGACTTCATAATCATGTTCAATATAGCACTTAGAAGCATCACCAATAGCAGCCAAATGCAATTTCATCAAACTCTGTCATGCAGGGAAGTTATCTTTGTTTAACTTCGGTACCTCCTTTTTATACATCTTGATCTTTTTTCTCCAAGTACCTTCAAAATATTTTCAATAGACCAAAGCTCTGATACCAATTGTTAGAAGGAAGTTAGAATAACTAAGGAGGGGGAATCAGTTATCCTCAGGTCTAGATGTACCAATTGAAACTTTATAGCACTTTAAACAACTCAGATCTACTCGGCAGCAATAGTATAAGTCAACAACATAAATATGCAATTTACAGTTCAAATGTAATCAACTTGTAGAAACTTAATAGTAAAACACAACATAAACATTCGCACAAGTTGGCACCAGTATTGAACGTGGAAACCCAAATTGGAAAAACCCACAGTAACATGCTACCAAGTTTTCACTCTTCTAAAGTGAGCTCTGCTAGGAGCCAACCCTATTAAAGGTTACAAAACACATTGCTAAATGTGACCTGGTTACAGGATTTAAACACCCTGTCAGGAGTGGCCCTGTAAGAGGTCTTAGAACATTCCACCTGAATGTCACCTTGCTCAAAGCATTTATACAATGACTGTTAGGTCAACCTGGCTAAAGGGATTTGACTGATACAATGGTTAGAAAGTAATCAACAGGTGTGATCTGATACATACAAATTACTTTGCAAATCCAAATCCAATTCAGCTCTTAATGTCATTCACTGAGTGGCCTCCATTCTCATGTCAATCTACAGATCTGCTTGGAAATCTGTCAAGCAATCACTTTCACAACTCTATGCTTCTCTCTACAACATTATTTACTAGATCATGCCAATTACTCAATTAACCATTTAATTCCCTTACATACACTTTTCACATACATACATCATGAATAACCCCTTAAGGTTATCATATACCTCTTCATCTAGGTAAAATAAATCTTTGTCACCTAATCAAGATCGTAGATCTTAGGTTAGGTCATATCTAATGGATCTTTCCATCATTACATTTAATTTATTTCTCCAAAGTAATCATTAATTAAATCTTGGATCCATGCATTAATTACGGTTACCCGTGCATTTAAATAGTGTGGACCAATCGTGCTTATCCTTAATTACATATCCCAAGAAATTCAATTATGTCAGTCAGAGATCTCTAATCTCAACAATTACCAAAATAATGTTTCTCGGCCAACACTGTCTTCTTCCACTCGGTCATCATTGTTTTCCTCGATAATTTACTGGCGCTCAGTCGATACTAAGAAATTATGCTCAGCATACACTGGTGCTCGGTCGACACAAACTTCACTTGGCATATACTGTTCCCAGTAAACTGACATCTTGACTAAGTGTAATGGATAAACAACACTTTACTTTGCCAATGTGCCAACTGATCAAGTACCCTTGTAATTTCTCATAACTCATCTATTTGACTCGGTCTTCTTGGTATCCTTGCCTTCAAATCTTCTTCAACAATCAATAGATATGGTACTCAAATAGATAGCAATAGTCTCACTAGTTAAGTTTTGACATCAATGACAAAAAAACAATTGTTTACATTGTATCTTTCTAACATACGCATTGTATTAAGTGGAGTATATGATGAAAAGGTTTGACTAGGATGAACCGATGAAGATAAGCAAAGATGTGATACATTCAGTAACTGGGTATCCTACAATAGATAAAAACAAAAATCCCTAAGCCACTCACCTAGAACTGAGATTGAAATGTTAACAAGAACCAGGTGGGATGGTAGAGGTCTACAGATCAACACTATCAGTGATCCTGAACTTAGGTTTGGTGCATATATTATTGCATACAAAATATTCCAGTCCAGCAGACCTAATGAAGTTGCATGTGGAGCTATTGATATTGCATATAAGATTGTCAAGAAGGGTTTGCAACTTGACCTAGCCAAGCTATTGTAGAGGCAACTGGAAGAAAATATGAGAACAATATGATCAGCATGATCTAATACTTGTAAGTTTTGTTCTCTACTAATATGTGAATTTTTCTATCTACAAAAAATTTTCCCCTCTGCCGCTAATGTAAAATGGAAGATAGACCGACTGATTACACTGCAAATTGGTGACTCCATTGGAAGTCTAGGCACAAACTTTGAACCAATTATGAATGACTATTTTTCAAAGTTCAAAGCAAGAATTGAAAAAAGAACAAGAATATCAATGCAGTAGGTAGAGAAGTATAAGGATGACATATGTTTTGTAGTTTAAATAGACACAACACTCATCAAGGCAGTACAACTGAGGATAGCATGGCTACTTCCAATGGACTATGAACTTGACATTGATTTATCTTCTGAGGCTATAGAAAAGTTACTTAATGAACCAATTGATAAATCTGTCATGAGATTTAGCACATATGATGAAGCTAAAACCATGATATCTATTGGATTACAAGTTGAAAAGAGTGGTAGGAAGAAAACAAAGATTGTTAAGAATTTGAAACGAAAATTTTCTATCACTAATGAACAACTGGACAAATTAGTAGATGATACCGAGGAACAAACTGCAGTTGGTGAAGATGAAGAAGAGGTACCTAATGCCAAAAAGGGCACATGCATAAATATTGAGTCTCCACCAAGGACAAGAACAAGATCAGAGACTACAGATTAAAAACCTTTAAAGAAAGGATTTGCAAAAATAACAAGACCATCTCCGAAGTATACATATCAGACAAGGAAACCAAAGAATACAACCGAGACTGCAGCATCGAGACAAAGAAAGAATTATCTTTATAATAAAGATGATAAGGATGATTATGATGATAATATTGGTCAATTTAAGGTTGTAAAAAACAAAGTACCATAAACTATTGATGAGATAGGGGAAGAAATTAGGACAACCAGAAGGTTAGCACATCCCAAGATCCATACTTACGCAAATTTGACTATCAAGAATCAGAATAAACTGGAAGAAGCTATCATAGGTATGATGATTACTTTCAAAAAGGTCCCTATAGAATTTTCTACATTCATACAACAACATTTATATGATAAAGTATCATCCAGATGGGCTTATGCAGTTAACATAGAGAAACAGATGAGAGAGGTGGCTCTCACTCTACTTAAGGCTGATTACACATTAGAACAGGTTGATAACATCATACAAAAGTATGCAAACAAATTCCCCAAGAAAGCAAGAACACTGAATATACTTCAAGGGAATTTGACAGAATTTGATGAAGAGAGCACCATGATTTGGAAAAATCTACTATGTCCAACTGAGAAAACAAAGGACATTGCATCTACAGTTGATAATGAGGGACATCAATTGAGTACTAAGACATAAAATATTGATATTGTATTGTACAGTTTTCCTAAACTTTTAACTAATTTATGTCATGTCGAGATCACAATAAAAGATATAACTGAAGGTGATCGTGATAACAAAGAAAAGGAAGATGAAATGATAATCGGAGCTACTGAGACCTTACATGAGTGTTGTCTGACTTTTAGTCACCCAATTTTTTGGCATTATTGGAGTCATATGGTCATGTCAAGTCAGTCTAGTTATGTCTAGGTCTAGGTCCCCTCTAGGATAGGAAATATTTGTCGGGTTTCCCTTCCATTGCCTTCTTGCTTCAAACTGGGAGGGATGTTTTAAAAGTCTTTATGTTGGGTAGGTTACAGATCCCAACCCGGCAAGGATTGTGTGCTCCTATTAATGATCATTTTCAAGCAAGTTGGTGATTGAAATCATATGGATTCAGCTTGACAGCATCATATGGCAATTCTCAGAGTATGCACAGTCAGTTGTTTCAAAAGTACTTCATGGAATGCAATAGAAAAAGTGTGCAAGATTAAGGATTCAATTCTCTGAAAATAGTAAATAATTGCATTCTTTCTTCATTCAAAAGAAGGAATTTCCTTTGGAGTTGATGGCTCTGTTTGCAGTAGGAATTCAAGAAAGGTAGTA
>MU224891.1:124264-141225 GCA_018584345.1 Thuja plicata
CATTTAATTTACTTCTCCAATATAGTCATTAATTAAACATTGAATCCATGCGCTAATAACGATTTCCCATGCATTAAATGAATGTGGACCTATCTTAATTAATAATCCATATCCCAATAGAATCAACTATGTCAGCCATAGATCTCAAATCTCATCAATAAACAAAATAATGTTGCTCGGCTTTCTCTATCTCCCTCGGCATTTCACTAGCACTCGACATCATCTTTGCTTTTCTCAGCATCACTTTTTGCTTTTCTTGGTATCGAATTTGCTTTTCTTGACATAGACCTTCCAGTGAACATTCAGTGATAGATAAACAATGTATCACTTTGCCAAAGTGCCAAATGATCAAGTGCGTTGGTGTATACTCATAACTCAACCATTTCCTTGGTCTTCTTGTTATCCCATTCTTTTGAAATCTTCATCAATCAATGGATAAGGTACTCAAACATACAACAATATTCCCACCAGTTAAAGTTTGACATCAATGACAAAATAACAATTGTCTACATTGTAGCAATCTTTCCAACAATTCATACAAGTCTGAAATATTGAATATAGGTGATATATCCATGTCATCAGGTAATTCCACTTCATAAGAATTTCCACTGCCAAATCTTCTCAGTATTTTGCAAGGTCCAAATTTATTCATCTTTAATTTTCCATTTGTTCCAATAAGAAATATTCCTTTCTTCAAATGAACCATTATAGCATCACCAACTTCAAACATTTTATGTCTTCTTGATCTGTCTACATTATCTATGTCTTTCTGATTACTTCTCTCTAGCTTCTATTTTACATCTTCATGCAATGTCTTCATAAACTTAGCAAATTATTCTTCTTCAGCATTTCTTTTCTCTTCTCCAAAAATATCTCTCAATTCTGATATACCTCTCGGTTGTGTGCCATGAACAATCTCAAAAGTATTCTTTCCAGTACTTCTATTTACTTAACTTTTGTATGCAAACTCTGCTTGTGCCAATGTCAAATCCAAATTACTTGGTGTGTCTCCAACTAGGCATCTCAACAAGTTACCCAGACTCCAGTTTACAACCTCTATTTGTCCATCAGTTTGTGGATGAAATGTAGAACTATACTTCAACTTAGTATCCAACTTCTTCCAAAGTGTTTTCCAAAAATAGCTAACAAATTTACTGTCTCAGTCAAAGATGATACTCCTCGGTAATCCATGTAATCTAACAATTTCCTTAAATAAAATATCTTCTATATGTACTAATGTTTGAATGAATTTAGAATAACTAAGATGGGGGGTGAATCAGTTATCCTTAGGTATAGATGTGCCCATTAAAACATTATACAAATTTGAACAACTCAAATCAATAATATATAAAACAACAACATAATAACATAAAACAACAACATATATATGTAGTCTACTGTTTAGATGTCATCAGTATGTAGAAAATTAACAGTAAAACTCAACATAAACATTCACATAAGTTGACACTAGAATTTTAGCGTGGAAACCCAATATGGGAAAAACCACCAATAACATGCTATCAACTTTTCACTCTTCTAAACTGAGCTCTATTAGGGGCCAACCCTATTAAAGGTTACAAAACACACTGCTAAATGTGACCTTGTTAAAGGATTTAATCACCCTATCAGGAGTGGCCTTGTTACAGGACTTACAACATTTCACTTGAATTTCACCTTGCTAAAGGATTTATACAATGACTGTTAGGTCAACCTGGTTAAAGGATTTTGACTGATACAATCGTTAGAAAGTAATCAGAAGGTGTGATCTGATACATACAACTTACTTTGCAAATCCAGATCCAATTCAACTCTAATGCTAATTCACTGAGTGGCCTCCATTCTCATTTCAATCTTTAGATCTACTTGGAAATCTGTCAAGCAATCACTCATGTAGTTCTCTTCTTCTCTATTGAGCCTTCTCTACTATATCATGCCAATTAGTCAATTAACTATGCAATCCTCTTGCATACTCTGCATACATAGCATACATCATGTATAACCTCCCGAGGTTATCTTATACCTCTTCATCTAGGTCAGATACATATTTTTCCACTTAATCAAGATTGTAGATCTTAGGTTAGGTCAGATCCAACGGATCTTTCCATCTTTACATTTAATTTACTTCTCTAAAGCAATCAAAATTTAAATCTTTGATCCATGCATTAATAACAGTTACCTGTGCACTTACATAGTGTCGATCAATCGTGCTTATCCTTAATTAACTTTACATATTTCAATAAAATTAATTATGTCGGCCAGAGATCTCAAATCTCAACAATTACCACAATACTATTGCTCGGCCAACACTGTGTTCCTCGACAATTTATTGGTGCTCGGTCATCACTGACTTCACTTGACCTATGCTGGTACTTGGCACAAACTATTATCAGTAAACTTCCATTGAAAGATAAACAACTCACTACTTTGCCAATGTGCCAACTGATCTAGTACCCTTGTGATTTCTCATAACTCAACCATTCCACTTTGTCTTCTTTCTAGATCTCCTTCTCAATAGATATGGTACTTCAAACAGATAGCAACAGTCTCACCAGTTAAGGTTTGACATCAATGACAAAACAACAATTGTTTCCATTGTAGCTTTCCAACAATATTTCGAACAATTATATCTGATGTTTTCCTATGTGGTATAAAATGTGTCATCTTTGAAAATTTGTCCACAACAACAAATATGGAATCATTACCTCTTTCTTTCCTCAGTGAGACAAGAACAAAATCCATGCTGATATCACTGCAAGGTCTCTCAGGAATAATAATTGGTGTATACAAACCTGTATTCTGACTCACTCCTTTTGCAACTTGACAAAACTCCCCAAATTTTCACAAATTTCTGAACATCCTTATATAACTGAGGCCAAAAATACCTTTCCTTCAACAAAATCATTGTCTTATCAATACAAAAGTGTCCAGCCAAACCACTACTATGTTTTTCCTTTATCAGATTAATTCTCATTGATCCTCTCGGTACGCATAATTGAATACCTTTGAGAAAAATATCTTCCTAAATGAAATAGTCTTTATACTTACTTGATTGATATGAATTAGGTTCTATGCACACTCTCCAATGATTAGAAAGATAAGGATTACTTTCATACAAATGTGTCATAACATCAAAACCAATAACTTCAATTTTCATTTCTCTCAACAAAGATCTTCTTCTACTCGATGCATCAGCAACTCGATTAGAAACTCCACTCTTATGATTAATAACAAATGTGAAACTTTGTAAATACTCTACCTATTTCATATGTCTTTGATTCAACTTATTCTGACTACCCAAATATTGTAAAGCATTATGATCAGTATACAACAAAATTTATTTGGCATCAAATAATTTCTCCATTTCTGCATAACTTTAACAATAGCATAGAACTCTTGATCATAGAAAAAATATTTCCTTTTATCATGATTCAACTTTTCACTAAAGAAAGAAATAGGTTTAGGTCTTCTTGAGCCAACACAGCTCCAATTGTACTTCCGCTTGCATCACATTCAACTTGAAATACCTTATTGAAATCTGGTACGGCTAACACACATAATTCAACAAGCTTAAGCTTCAAAGTCTCAAAACTTTTATCAGCTCCATGTGTCCATTTGGATTCTCTTTTGTCTCCTCTCATTGTCTTAGTCATAACATTACAAATAGAATTGAAATTTATAATAAACTTCTTGTAAAAACTTTCCAATCCATGAAATGATCTTACCTCAGTGACATTCTTAGGTGTAGGCCAACTAAGTATAGCTTCAACCTTCTCAGGATCCATCTTCAAACCATGAGCTGAAATCACATAACCTAAATACACATGCTCTTCTTTCATGAAGGAACACTTTTCTAGATTTATCAGAAACTTTTCCTCTTTCAATCTTTGTAACACTTTCCTAATATGCATCAAATTCTCTTCTCTAGTCTTACTGAATATCAAAATATCATCCAAGTATACAATCACACAATTATTTAAGAATTTCTTCAAAACTTCATTCATTAACCTCATAAATATATTCAGTGCATTAGTTAAACCAAAAGGCATAACCAACCACTCATACAAACCTTCCTTTGTCTTGAAAGTAATCATCCATTCATCACCTTCTCTGATTCTGATCTGATGATATTCACTCTTTAAATCAATTTTGGTAAAATATCTTGCTACACTCAAACAATCCATTATGTCATCCATTCTTGGTATAGGAAACCTATACTTCACTATAAATTTTTTGATTGATCTTGAATCAGTGCACATTCGACATTCTCTATTCTTCTTAGGTGCCATTACAACTGGTACTACACATGGAATCAAACTTTCTCAGATCAAGCCTTTGTTCAACAATTCATGAACTTGTCGGTTAATCTTTTCATTCTCGGTCAGTGTTAACCTATGTGGTGCTTTGTTCAGTAAAATAGCTCCAGGAATAATATCCATAGAATGACTGATATCTCTCATTGGTGGCAAACCATCACTTACATTATCTAAAATTATCTCCTTGTACTCAGTGAGTATCTTCTCAACTTCTGCAGGAATTTCATCTTCGGTATTCTTACTTGGTTTGTTAGGAATCAAAGCATAAAAAATATCATTTCTTTTCAAATCCTTAACAAATTGTCTACCTTCCATCAAACAAACTTTCACAAATGTACATATCTCACCAACAGATTTGTCAACCAAAGGTGACAAACTTGTTTCTTACCATCAAGACAAATATAATATCTATTCAATCTTCCATCATGTATAGAATGTCTATCATACTGCCAAGGTTGTTAGTAATAACTGAGAGGGGGGGGGGGGGGGGGGGGGGGGTGAATCAGTGACCTCCAAAATTTATCCTTTAATCACTAACCACCGATCAAATAAACCTCAGATTATTAATTCCCTACAAGATGCATGCCATGAAATACTTATAATGATTAAGTGTCTGTCAGTTTTTCTTGTTTGTCCTTATATTCTTTGATTACCGATATGTAGTATAACTATTTACCAAAATGCAGTAAATAAACAAAGTATACCAATATATCCAAAAATGCATATGTAAAATGTAAAATAGTAAAGTAATAAACCATACAGACATAACACTTGGATTTTAATGTGGAAACCCTATTGAGGGAAAAACCACTGGGACCAGTACCCCAAATTTTCACTCTTCTGAAGTGAGCCCTATTAAGAGCCAACCCTGTTAAAGGTTACAAACACACTGTTAGGGGTGACCTTGTTAGAGGATTTTATACATATAGGTTGTCACTTAGTATCGGGCAACTCATTTTTCAACCATCCTTGAATCAGCCTCTTTCTTAGACTGTCAATAGGCTTGAGGCAAATCTAATGCTACTTTCATGAATTAAACTTTTTGGTACTCCTTGGGATGTACCTCAATATATAGAAGACTGTTAAGTCCTTCTTTGTTAAGTGACTTGATGCTTCAATGGTTAAACTAAAATAAAATGACTTGTTCCTAATACAACTTGAATTGTAGATTTTCATATCTATTTAAGTACATTACCTCTCTAATCAATATATCAATTCAATTCTTTGTGCTCCATACTTTCTTCTTTGTGATGCTGTACTCACTATTTGTCAGTGTCCGCAGAATTCCTTAGCTCTTCCTTCAGCTTGATTGATTAGTACTACATGAAGTTAGCCTTCATCAGTTTCTCTTTAGCATCTTGTTTTTCATTCACTCCCCTTAATCCCTTTTCTGTGAATGTTTTTTGGAAATGAGTTAAGCTTGTCTCTTATATAGACATGATATTCACTATTTCTTGATTCTTGATTCTTGATTCTTGGCGTGAAAAACAATCTAGCTAATCTGATTTAAAGCATAACTCTTGATTTATCTCGTAGTTATCTTCTTTCCAACTATACAAATCTTCTTTAAATTAATCACTTAACTCTGGTCGAATAAAACAATGAAAACAACCAGTTAAGTTTATCTTTAGCTCTTGCCAGCTAGATATTTTGTCATTTTCTGAACTCTTTGTTCCATCGGTCAACTCTTCAATTAGTCGTCGGTTACAACTGCTAGTTTCATCAGTGTGACTCTAGTTAGCTTTGGGATCTCCGTCCGTCAGGCATCATTGGATTTTTACTCGTTAGGAAACATTGTCTTCAGTTTGTTAGGAAACTTGTGGTTTTCTTCGTCAAGCAACACTATCTTTAGTACGTCGGGTATTACTGTGACTTTTCTTCTTTGGCTTTACCGATGGTGTGCACTCCATCGGTGTTGTCTATCACTTAGTGAATACTTGACTTTTATGCATTGTTGAAAGCATAACCTTTGTTTCATTGATTCTCTGAAGTTTTTGGCATTATGTACATGATCATACAGATTATATCAAGTTGACATCAATGACAATACAAACCATTAGCTGATTTAATGCCCTGCATTATCATCAATTTTAGCATTATCAAACATTCAATTAGTTAAATGTCATCAATCTCTCCCTTTGGCATTGATGGCAACAAAACTTATATTATCACACTATACTATTTCTAATACAATATGAAATACAATTGTTGAGATTCATCAAACTACCAATCTTTGTTTGATAACCGATAAATGTCTGAACTTCGGTAAGCTTTATTTTAGCTTAGATTTGATTGTTGTAGCTTTCTTTTTTCTGATGTGTTGAATCTCCTTTGGTGTCAATTTCTATTTTGATGTCTTGTCCTCTTTTCAACAACTTTCTCTTTGTGTAATCTTTCATATAATTGTCTCTCTCTTAGGATACATTCTCTCCCTATTGGAGTGATTTGATAATGGATAATCTCTCTTTCTTTTCTTAGAAGAATGTGATAATATGGATAATCTCTCTCCCTTTGACAACAATGCCAATCAAATATTGAAACAGTGTCAGTTGCCAATTGTTTTAAATATTTGACATTCATGTCAAATAATCATTTTCTTCTTATCCATAATATATTCCTTGAATTTCCCTTATCCATCATCAATACAACATTATGCTCTAGTGCTTGGTTATGATATATACCTGTCTGTATATAGATGTAGCTTTGAAGTTCTTCTTTTTGCTTGCATCAACATTTCTGATATTTTGATAATATATAGGCTGATGCAGCCTTCAGTATTTTACTGACTGGTAGACAAGGGTTTGACCCCTAGTCTCTTTCTCAGGTACTCAAATGTATCTTTGGGTAGTGGCTTAGTGAAGATATCGGCCAACTATTCTTTTGATTGCACATACTCAAATGTCACTTCTTTCTCTTGAACTTGTTCTCTTAAATAATGATACTTGATTGCAATGTGTTTAGTCTTTGCATGCATCACTGAATTCTTGGAAATATTTATTGCACTAGTGTTATCACAATAGATAATCACTAGTTCCAAGATCTTCATATGCATGCCTTCCATCAGTTGTTTGATCCATGCAATATTTGAGCAATTTGCAACAGAAAAAACATACTCTACTTTTGTAGTAGACTGAGAGATGCATCCTTGCTTCTTACTAATCTATGTGACAAGTTTTTCACCCATAAAGAATGCTCCTCTAGTTGTGCTCTTTTGGTCATCAAGATTTCAAGCCCAATCAGCATCGGTAAACACCTTTAGTTCAAATTTTCCTTTTCTTCTATACCATAAGCCGAATTCCTTAGTATTCTTCAGATATCTTAGGATTCTTTTTATAGTATTCATATGTGATTCCCTGGGGTTAGCGGAAAATCTAGCAACAATTCCTACTGCATGTGCAATATTTGGTCTAGTGTGTACAACATACATGAGTTTTCCAATCATTGACCTGTACAAAGTCTGATTTACCTCTATTGTCTTGTCCTCCTTTGTCAACTTACTTCCAGTAGCCATAGGTGTTCCAACTAGTTTGGATTCCTCCATCTTGAATATCTTCAGGACCTCTTTGATGTACTTGGACTGTATAATGAAAATACCTTCACTTTGTTGAATGATCTGTAGACCAAGAAAGAGCTTGATCTCTCCAAACATAGACATCTTGAATTCTTTTCTCATCTCATCCAAAAATGATTTGCATAGAATATCATTGCCTTCAAATATGATGTCATCAACAAATATTTCAGAAATCAAAATGTTAACATCAGTATCTTCTTGTAAATAAAGATTGTTGTTTTCACTAGTCCTTATGAATCCAATACTTATTATATAGGAATGAAGTCATTCATACTAGGCTCTTGGAGCTTGTTTTAATCCATACAAGGCTTTGTGAAGTCTACATACCATGTTCCTCTTGTTTAGATCAACAAACCCTTCTGGTTGCTCAATGTATACCTCTTCTTCAAGTATTCCATTTAGGAATGTTGAATTGACATCCATTTGATATACTTTGAATCCTTTGTATGCAGTATAAGAAAGTAGTATTCTCACTCCTTCTAGCCTAGCAACGGGTGCAAAGGTCTCTCCATAGTCTATACCTTCCTCTTGTGCATACCCTTTGCATACTAGTCTTGCTTTGTTCCTTGTGACTTCTCCATTCTCATTCAGCTTATTCTTGAATATCCATTTTATACCAATGACATTCTTGTCATCTGGTCTTGGAACAAATGACCATTTTTTTTTTCTCAATCTGCTCAATCTCATCATTCATAGCATTTATCCATTCCTCATTATCTAGTGCAGCATTGACAGATTTTGTCTCAAACTCATAGATTAAGCAACTTGAGTTTAAATACTTCTTGTTCTTGTACCAACTTTCTTATCTCCTATGATCTGGACCTCTGGATGGTTCTTCCTTACATATATTGCAAGTATAGGTACAGTCCTTTGTCTATTAGCTTGATTATTATTTTGATCTTCATTCTTTTCTTCATCACCTTGCACATTTTCTTGAGCATTATTGTGATCGTCGATATTTGCAGCCTGATGTTTTGGAGCAGTGATTTGCATCTCAGGTGCTCTACATTGTTGGTAGGGTAGAGTGTCAAGTTCCTCATTGTAAGTGAACTTATTGTAGTCCTTTGGTTCTTTAGTGCTTTTTTGTTCATTCTTCTCTGCAAATTCATCTATCTTTACATTTGCACTTTCAATAATTTTGTTAGAGGCTTTGTTTAGACATTTGTAAGCCTTTCTCTTGGTAGAATACCCTAGAAAAATTCCTTCATCACTCTTGGAGTCAATTTTTCCATTTCTATCATCTTTTAAGATATAACATTGACTGCCAAAATTTTTGAAATAACTCACATTGGGTGTGTATCCATACCATAGCTCATAAGGTGTCTTCTTGGTGTCTTTCTTCAGTTGTACTCTATTTAGTGTGTAAACAGTAGTGTTGACAGCTTCTCTCCAGAATATTTGGGTGATTCCTTTTTCTATCATTAGTGTTATAGCATAGTCAACTATTGATATGTTCCTTCTTTCAGCAATCCCATTTTGTTGTGGTGTTCTTGGTCCAGAAACCTGTCTTTTTATACCATTCTCATTACAAAAGTTAGTGAATTCATCTGGTATGAACTCACCTCCTCTATCTAATCTCAAACATTTTAGATCCTTACAACTTTGTTTCTCTACCAAAGCCTTATACCATTTAAACATCTTGAATGCTTAAGATTTATCTTTTAGAAACATGACTGTCATCATTCTAGAGTAATCATCAACAAAGAGAATAAAATATCTATCTCCATAATAAGTTTTTGTCCCCATAGGTCCACATAAATCAGTATGGACTAATTCTAGAATTACATCAGATGTATGGATATTTCTTTTGAAGCTAGACTTTTTCATTTTATCTTTTTGATAGTTTTTACACATGATGTTGTCGGGCTTGGTCATTGTCAGTAAGCCTCTGACATTCCTCTTTTTACTAATTTTAATCATGTTGTCAAAATTCACATGACACAATCTTTTATGCCACAACCATATGTCTTCATTTGTAGCAATCAAACAAGTGGATTCAATATCATTTAGATAGAATAAGTTACCTTTTGTTTTCTCACCGATACCAATCAAATTTCTAGATTTGTTGAAGATCTTTTCCTTCTTATTTTCAAATGCTACTTTGTGACCTGAATTATTCAACTGAGAAACACTCAATAGATTATAATTCAATCCATTTACCCAATAAACATTCTAACATTTTATCTGGTTATTCAACATTATTGTACCTCTACCTTCAACTAGACAAGGTGTGTCATTTCCCATTCTTACTGATCCTCCTTTGTAGTATTCAAAATTCTCAAACTTTTTCTTATCACTGGTCATATGATGAGTGCAGCCACTATCTATGATCCAAACATCATTTTTACTAATTTTAGATATGAGAGTTGTTTCTACATACCTTTCTTTCATCATCATCTGAATCATCCTTTACAGCCACAAACACTATCTCAATATCTTCATCAGATTCGGTGTCAATATCATCATCCTTGCATTTTTCTAGGTAGCTGACCTTCTTTCCTTTGTCCTTGTAGTCTCAGGTATCTCTTCTTTCTGATTGTCGGTACCTTCTATAATCACCTCTGTCAAACCTTTTCTCAAAATATTTGTCATTACTTCTGCCATCTTTTCTTTTGTTAGTACATCTTGCAACAAAGTGTCCAATCTCTTTGCAATTAAAACAAGCAAGTGTTAATTTACCTTTGCCTCTCTGCATTCTTCTGGCCATAAGTGCTTCAATTTCATCAAGATCATCTTCTTCATTTTCACTATCACTATCTTTTCTTATAGTTTCTCTGTGACTTGATTTACTTATTCTCATAGAAGTTTTGAATGCAGACTCTATGTTTGGTAAGACACTATTATCAAAGTTATTCATTTCAAATGAAATCAGTCTTCCAATTAAACTATCTAGAGTAACATTACTATTTGGTACTACTCTCATTTCTTGAATGGCAGATACTCTAATAGCATAGGTAGGCAATAAGGTTCTTAGAATTTTACTTATCACTATATCTTCCTCTAGTACACCTCCAACTCCTCGGATAGCATTGGCAACCTCTTTAATTCTTGTGCTATACTGAGTGATGTTATCTCCTTCTTTCATTTTGAGATCATCAAACTTTCCTTTAAGGCTTTCAGCCTTGGCTCTCAAAACATTTTTGTAACCACCATGTACAAGTTTCAATTTTTCCCACATCTACTTTGCAGATTTGCATTCTTTGACATCTTCAAATTCAGCATTAGAGAGTGAGGAAGCAAGCTCTATCATCATGTCATTATGTTCATGCTTCTCTCTCATTTGTTCAACTGTTGGTGCTCCTTTGGGAAACACATATTTAGTTTCAAGGAATTGAGTAACATCATTACCAATACATCATAGGTGGTGTCTTATTCTTCTTTTCCATGAAGCAAAATTATCTTTGTTCAACTTGGGTAGATCTTGTCTGTTCATCTTTTGATCTTTGACTTAGGTCTTGAAACCTTCCTTCTAAGCACACAAGCTTTTATGCCAATTTTTAGTAATAACTAAGAGGGGGAGTGAATCAGTGGCCTCAAAAATTTATCTTTTAATCACTAACCACCAATCAAATAAACCTTGGATTATTAAGTCCCTACAAGATGCATGCCATGAAATACTTATAATGATTAACTATCTGTCAGTTTTCCTTGTCTGTCCTTATTCTCTTTTATTACCGATATGCAGTATAACTATTTACCAATATATAGTAAATAAGAAGAGTATACTGATATATCTAGAAATGCATATGTAAAATTTAAAATAGTAAAGTAATAAATCATACACACATAACACTTGGATTTTAACGTGGAAACCCTATTCAGGGAAAAACCACTAGGACCGGTACCCCAAATTTTCACTCTTCTGAAGTGAGCCCTATTAAGAACCAACCCTATTAAAGGTTACAAAAACACTCTTAGGTGTGACCTTGTTAGAGGATTTTATACATATAGGTTATCACTTACTATCGGGCAACTCAGTTTGCTACCATCCTTGAATCAGCCTCTTTCTTAAACTGTCAATAGGCTTTAGGAAAATCTAGTGCTACTTTCATGAATCAACATTTTTGGCACTCCTTGGGATGTACCTCAATATATAGAAGACTGTTAAGTCCTACTCTGTTAAGAGACTTGATGGTTCAATGGTTAAACTAAAACAAAATGACTTGTTCCTACTGCAACTTGAATTGCAGATTTTCAGATCTATTTAAGTACATTACCTCTCTAATCAATATATCAATTCAATTCTTTGTGCTCCACACTTTCTTCTTTGTGATGTTGTGCTCACTATTTTTCAGTGTCTGCAAAATTCCTTAGCTCTTCCTTCAGCTTGATTGATATAGATATGAATGTTTTTTGGAAATTAGTTAAGCTTGTCTCTTATATAGATATGATATTCACTATTTCTTGATTCTTGATTCTTGGCATGAAAAACAATCCAGCCAATCTGATTTAAAGCATAACTCTTGATTTATCTTGTAGTTATCTTCTTTCCAAGTGTACAAATCTTCTTTAAATCAATCACTTAATTCTGGTCAAATAAAACAATGAAAACAACCAGTTAAGTCTATCTTTAGCTCTTTCTAGCTAGATATTTTGTCATTTTCTAAACTCTCTGTTCCATCGGTCAACTCTTCAGTTAGTCATCGGTTACAACTACCAGTTCCTTCAGTGTGACTCCAGTTAGCTTTGGGATCTCCATCTGTCGAGCAACGTTGGATTTTCACTCGTCGGGCAACATTGTCTTAAGTTCATCGGGAAACCTATGGTTTGCTTCACCGGGAAAAACTATCTTCATTATGTCAGATATCACTATGAATTTTCTTCTTTGGCTTTACCGATGGTGTGCACTCCATCGGTGTTGTCTGTCACTTAGTGAATACTTGATTTTTGTGCATTGCTGAAAGCATAACCTTTGTTCCATTGATTCTCTGAAGTCTTTGGCATTATGTACATGACCATACAAATTATATCAATTTGACATAAATGATAATAAAAACCATTAACTGATTTAATGCCTTGCATTATCATCAATTTTAGCATTATCAAACATTCAATTAGTTAAATGTCATCAAAGGTATACCCAAAAAAATATAACGACAATCCATTGGCATAATATCACACAACACCTTATCATAATACTTTTTAATTTTCAGATTCACAAAACATTGTTCACTCCCCATTAATTCAATATTCTCATCCTAGATCCATGAGATATGATAGGGCTTTGGATGCTTCATTCTCTCCAATTGCAACTTGGTGACCATTTCCTCAGATGCCAGATTCTCTAAGCTTTTACTGTCAACAATTACCTTCCAAACTTTGTCTGCAACTTTAAATTTTTTCTTGAACAAACTTTTTCTGACAAGATCTTACTTATCTTTTTCACTCCATATTATTCTTTAGATCATGAGGTTTCCTTTCTTCTCAGGTTCATTTGGTGACTCTTCATGAACCAAATCATTTCTTATACTACCAAATTTATTACTTGCATGTGTACACTCAAATTTTTTATGTCCTTCTTCCTCACAATTGTAACAAGTTACTTGGAATCCTCTTCTACTATAACCACCTCAGGAGTAATTGCCTCTTCCTTGGTATGAACTTCTACCTTTCCATTCAGTCTTTCCTTTGTCTTGAGATGTGTCTGAATTCAACTTGTCTAGTTTAGATCTACTATTTTCACCATGAGATGTACCTCTTCCTCTAGGGAATCTACCACCTCTGCCTCTTAGCTTTGTTTGTATCTCTTGTTCAACTTCTCCTTAGCTTTTATGGAAAACTAATATTCCTCCTCAATGCTTTCCATCTTAACCAAGTTGAGCTCATCCTGTATGGAACTTCTCAATCCATTCAGATATCTTTCTACTCATTCCACTTCATCTTCAACATGTCCAGATCTAATGTCCAATCTATAGAATTCCTCAGTGTATTATTTTACTAATCTATCTTTCTTCTTCAAACATTGCATTCTCTGAACTAGGTTAATCTGATAATCTTAAGGTAGAAAGTTGCCTTTCAATTTGTTTACCATCTTATCCCATACCTTGATTTTTTCTTTACCCTTCTTCTTTCTATCTAATTGCAGATGTTCCCACCACAAGGATGCATGTCCTTTCAACTCTGTGCTTGCAATCTTCACTTTCTTGTCTTCTGATACATTTTCATATTCAAAATACTTTTCCATCTCGGTTATCCAATTTATGAATTCATCAGAATCCAATTTTCCACTATACTCAAGAGGATTAAAGTGAGGTGTGGACTTCAAAATTTTCAAAGCCTTAGGAATCTCTCTTCTTCATGATCCATCATAGGTGCAAGTGCAACTTCACCTTGAACTTATTCAAATTCATCATCACTAACATCTTCAAGATGTCTTCCTCTGATCTGGGCTATCTCAATAGCTTCCAATCTCTTAGCCATATGTCTAAGCATATTAGCTAGACCTGGATCTGTATTTCCTCTCCCATGAACCATCTTGAATCCCTCTGTAATTGTAGGTTAGATCACAATTTTCTACCACACAACAATATCACCAAATAGGGTTAGGGTTTACAAGAAGGAACTTAGATCTCACAAATTATCTGATACCACCTGATGCAAGAAGGGATATTAGTAGGGGCCATGGGAACTCCAAACTACCAAACTAGCTTGCAGATACAATGCAAAAAAAACAACACAATGAGATAAGAAACAACAAAGATCCTTTTTATTAATTGATCAAACACAATACATGTTGGTCTATAAGGCCTTCTCCATTTCAGCCATATATTAAATGAATTACAGATTGATCTTCATACATGCGAGGTCACAGACGTGCTTTACAATGTCTTGAGATATAATCTTCTATCCCAAATCTTATATCTTCTAAGAACTTCTCTAAAACTCCCCCCAAAACTTAGAACATAGAAACAAATATATACAAGATTCTACCAAAGAGGTTGGCACTCAAATCTCTAAGAGAGACCTAGATTTTGGTCCTCACAGATCCCAATGAGAGACCCCCAATTAATTACCCCAAAGAAATTAAATGAAGAAGTCGGCCATGGGTCTGTGTAGGATCATGGTATGCCAAAAAGTGGCGATATAAAAAAAATGAGTTTTTCACTCGTCCAAAAGCGCACCCAAAAGTTTGTTGACTTTTGAGTAGGCCTGGGTGTCAATACACTTGGCCAAGCCAAAAGCCAAAGCTAAATCATTATCGGATGTTCGATAATATCGGATGTCCAATAATATCAGATGTTCGATAAAATCAGATATCTGATATCCATCAATAGCAATATATTGTTGCCCGTGGTTGCGTTCAACATTTTCATTGTGAAAACGTTGAAGCAACGATACCGAGCCAACAAAATCGTATCTGATATCAGATTTCCTCCAGTACACCAGGTAAGTGAAATATAGTTATTTCATTATTGTTTTTTGTTTTTGCATTGAAATTTATTGTTTTTTTTTTAAACTAGGTTTTATATGATATTGTGTATTATTTTGTAAAATTTATTATAAACTAGAGTTGAAATTGATACTTTTTATTCTATATTGTTTTTTAATCAGACATGGATTCATACCAATCTGAAAACACTCCCTCTCAATCACAAAGTCAATTACTGGAGCATGAGATAGAACCAAGGCGTGGGCTTAGGCACTCCCCAGGACAGGCCAGGGGCACATCGGGTGAAATCCTGCACATATGTCCCCCCTCCTGAGATTTCACCACCTCCCACAGTGCAACATCCTGACATTATTGTTGAGGCTGGCTCACAGACTATTCAAGCCATTCACCATTTGAGTGATCTACTCATTAGGCAAAGTGTGACATTGTTGCCTCCTCATACTGATGCTTCTGGCCCTTCCACATCCTCCATGAGCTGACATCTTTGTGTGCCTCATACTTGCGTTATGTGCAATAATATGTGCTTGGGTCCCTTGAATGATAGTGATGCATATAACTATGTGTTCGAGGTGGATGATACTACACAGCACACTACACGCACTGAAACACCCCATGGAGATGTACATCAGGGACATACAAGGCCATGGACTCCTACTGTTCTGATAAGAATAAATAGTTAACTTGTTACATTGTACATTTAATTTTAAATATTCATATTTTTAATAGAATTTTCTTATAATGATTGCCTGCTTATGTTTTTTTATGTATTTTATTTATGTCTAGTTGATGACAAAGGAGGAGATGACACAGGTGGAGGGGTCCATGCTTTCGGCCATTTCATTTGGCCTTGACACTTGCACGATACATATGTTTTAATGTACTCATTGGTTTCATTTTATTATAATATTGTATTCATGTATTTTTTAATTTTATGATCATTTTATTACATACTGATATAGGTTTCACAAATTGCCACTGGGGGGCAATGTGAGGGGGTTAAGGCATCTCATGTTGACAAGGGGAAGGTAATTAATTATTTTAGATTGATTAAGCATACATGTATACTTGTCACTTGTGCATACTCATTTTTAATTACATGTTCTATTTGATAGAGGGTGGTGTCTGATGATGTCGTGAGACCGGTTCGCCAAGATAGAGCCATAAGCATCTCAATTTGCAGTGATAGCCCCATAGTATGTATATTTCTAAATTTATTTGTGTGTAGTTTACTATCAAGTATATATTTAATATGATCAAGTCATGATTGTATGAAACTTATCTGCTTGACTTTTGTAGGTCACCCCTAGTTTGAGGGAGGTACCACGCCAAGGGTTTGTATCACTAATGACCCAACTGACATTACCTAAAGAAAGTTCAACATAGGTAAGTTTTAATGTTAATTTAGTTATATTTAAAACATGTATATGCTACCAAATATTTAATATTAAATAGTATAATTTGTACATCAATCTCATGTTTGCAAACATATATAAAGGTTGGAGTCGACATTGGTGGTATTTTCCCTTTGCTACTAATGACATATATTAGGTCTCCTGACCACCTAAGGAGACATAGAGGCGAGGTACATGAGAGTTATTTATTATTTTTGACTATGATTTTAAATTTTTATTTATTATTTATAGAAACCATATAAATTAAGTAATCTAACTTGGGGTTTCACTTTTGT
>MU224891.1:186745-207200 GCA_018584345.1 Thuja plicata
CTCTTCTGATGTATCAACTTCTGATGCAAGAATATGTTCTACTTGCATGGTGAGTACTTCAGAACTCACTTCATAGCCCATAGGGTAACACCATTTATTTCTAGGGGTCACTGCCTCAAAACATACACAGTCTGTTTCAACCATAAAACAAATTGTGTCCTTGTACTTCTCAACAATGTCCTCATGTAGTCTGTATATACTCTTCATTTGTCTTTGTAGAATTTTGATCATTGCAAATAGATCTCCATCTACCCAAGTAGTGTTCTATCTTTTGTAACTATGTGAGATTAGTATACCAGTAGGAACTCCAGTTTTCCAGCCAATAGGGTGTAGACTAGGAAACTTATGTTCAATATGAATGAACATGTGTACCAATAATGATCCAAATTTGAAGGTTTTCATTATGTCTTTCTTCACAAGCTTTACATTCTCAAGGAATTGTTGTGCCAATACCTCACATAGGTTTTACTATGTGTTTTCTTTTACCATTCTCCATGCCATCATAATAACTCTAGCTAATACTGAATTAGGTCTTCTGCTGTAGAAAAATTTGTAACCAAGTATCATTGCAATCAACCTTACATCTTGTTGAAAAATATCATTTACTGTCATTTCCCTTCTATCCCACTTCGAGTGTGTTAGGGTTTTGACTTCCTTCCTGACATGCTTCTCCGCAATAGGTACAACTATAATATTATCTAAACCAATAATCTCATGAATTAGGTCACTGCATATCTTTACAGGTTGGCTACCAATCCATATGAATTGGTCATGAACCCTGGTCATAAGTATCTTAAACCATTTATTTTCATTGAAGTCACAGAAGTCCATAATCTTCATTATACTTAATTGACTAATGTGTTTCCATTCTTCCTTCATGATTCCATTTTCAGACATGTTTTTAATTTTTGTATATATATATCTATCTTCCAATGTGTCATACTTACAATGTATGTAAGCCCTGATGTTTACTATGTGCAGTATGCCATGTGGGGTCTGTGAAAATGCTCCTTCCAGATCCTCTTCACACAACTTATAAGGATGTTTCTTGAATTTGTATCTCTAGGACAATCAACAACATCAAAAATAAAAGGTGCATCCATATCTTAGATAATGTAGAATACCTTTCACATGCCGAAATCTGAGTTTATGCTTCCATCGATCATGCATGGAAGGTGTAGAAATGTTTGAATACTTCTACTCTCTGATCTCCTCGGCTCGCTCCTTGTCAAATGATAGAAAAATAGATCATAACACGGTGATTTATACAAGTTAGGTTATGACTTTTCTTTTTCACTCCAAACTGTCTAGTCGGCTGTTGAATCTCACCATCAAAATATACAAGTCAGCTGATGATGCACTTTTAGATATATGATCCATAATGTCTGCTCAACATATTGCCAAGCTTGCATGAGCTCACTACATGATTTGAGGGGCAGGATAAATTCTAATGTGTTGCATTTAATGCTCCCCTAAGGCCATGATCAACCAATTAGGTTGATTCTATCCTACTACCTTCAGGTGAAGATCCAGTAGCATCTACTGACTCTCCCTAAACTGATATCTCACTAGTTTCTTTAATCTTCCATATCTTTCCACTATTTTTGTCTTCTGCTTTCTTAAAACAAATTTCAAAATCATTTTTCACATCTGCAATAATCTTTCCAGTATCATTTCCATTCTTCTATGACTTCATAGGAGGTGGTGTTCTTCTATTATCTACTCCATTATACCTACAAAACTTTTCTATATGTCCTGGATTATTGCATTTGTAACAAATAGGAGGTCTTCTTTCTTGATTAACTTGTAACTTACAGTACTTTGCAATGTGCCCAATGTTATTACATTTGTAGCATGTAGGTTTCATTGTAGGTTCTCTTCCATTGTATTTTCTATATCTAGATTGATTAGGTATTTTGCATTCAGTCTTCTTTTGCCCATATCCATTACAGTTAAAACAATAACCAAAAAAAGTTCTAAAAGGGGCATTACCTCTGCAGTCTCTCTTCATGTGTCCAAATCTGTTGCAACCATAGCATCTACCTCTGAAAGGTCTGATATGATCTTTAGGTTCTTCAATAGATGGTTTCTCAGCATCAATCTTCTCTACTGATTTCTCTTCCTGATTCATTGAACATTTATCTTCATTAAAGCCAATACCAGTCATGTCACCTTTAGGTTTCTGCTTGTCTAACTATTCATCAATCAAGTCACTGCTACTGTGAAGTTTGTCATTATGTTTCTTTGCTTCAGTAAGTTCACCTTTCACAATTTGATTGTATTTCTCCAGTTCTAAGTATTTTCTCTTGTAGTTGTCAACTTCATCTTTCATTTGATTTAATTCATTGTTCAAGGTTTCTTTAGCTTTCTTCTTAGCATCCTCCTGTATTTGTATTTCTTTAGCCATATTCTTGTTCACAAGCTTTAGAGTCTCAATCTCTTCTTTCAGTTTCTTCACCTCATCTGAATCTTCTTTTATCTGAACCACAAGATCTTCTCTCTGACTTTTGGAAAGTTCAAGTTGTTCTTTCATTTTCTTTATGAAATTCTCATCTCTTTGGAGTTTGAACTTCAATTCTCCATTTTTTGCTTTAGCATTGTTAAGATCTTCAAGTGTAGCTTCAAAGTTTTCCTGCAAACCATTCAAATCCATTCTCATCTCCCTCAAGCTATTAGGCTTTCTCTCCAAGGGCCAAAAGCTCTGATACCAATTGTTAGGATTGGATAATACTGAGAGGGGGGGTGAATCAGTATTATAATAGTTAATTAAATTCTTCAACCACTTGGACATTAACCATACAATTGCAGTAAAGGAAAGAACATAAACAAATAACACAGAACTCATAACACCATGATTTTTTTACGAGGAAACCCAGACCAAGGGAAAACCCTAGTGGGGATGATACCCACAAGCATGTACTAAAGTATAATGTCCCTGTTAGGAGACCTAGCCCTGTTAGGAGCTCAATATTACATAGTAAATTTCCTTGTTAGAGGAATAACAACCTTGTTAAAGGTTCACAACACCCTATTAGGGGGAAATGAGCTTACATCTCTTACAATGTAATTCTGTTACAAAAGGTTCTCAGTAATGAACAAAAACAAGCATCATAAATGCTTTGATAGTTCCTTTATAGCTCTACCATTTGCATGTCTTCTCTGCATATGCTTCACTTTCTCACAACACCCAATCTTTACCAAAAAGATCTTACATATATATATTTTTAACTTTACAAAGTTGGCTCTCAGAATAAATATTAAAAATAGTACTAAGTTGACCTTCAATACAAAATACATTTAATACAGTAAATATCAAATGCATAGTCGGCGCTCTTGCATAGTCAAAGTATAGACTATCAACAACAAAAATATGTCTTTGATTTCCTAGGGTCCAAGTCTTGCTCCTTTATTCTTTGCTATTGTCCAACTACTCTATATCATTGTTCTCTACTGTCTGTCAGCCTTCATATCCTCTTAACTCTCCATACTGTTATCCAAAACCAAATCGATCTTAGGTGTATGTGAGAAATACTCCATACTATCTTTCACTAAGCTCGCATGCCTTAATTCATTGATCTCTGTCTTCAACATCCAAAATAATACTGTATCTTTATTTCTGTACTTAGTCAATTTTGGACATAGAAAAACTTAACTTCAAAACAATCAATCTCAAACCTATATGTGTTTCCATAAATGACAACCAAAAACTGTATCACATTTCCCAATTTGATCACTTGCCAACACAATCTTGGTAGAACTTGTCCCTCTTACTTTGATAACAACTTGTTCACTATCACCATATACTTTTAGGGCTCTAATCCCTCTCTTTCTAGCCCACTCTAGTCCATTTACGAGACTCTCATATTCAGAAGCATTGAACTTGTGCAAGAAAAACTAAATCTAAAGGTTCTATAGTATTTCTCACCTTTTGGGGAGACAATAATTGCACTACCACTAGATCCATGCCTGCTTCTAGCACCATCAAAGAATAGCTCCCAAACTTCATTTCTTTGTTCTTCTAATTCCTCACTGTCTTCTTTGAAAATATTTGGCTCTATGAAACAATCCTATTGTATCATGTAATTCCCCTTGAAACAACATCCTAAATAACATTATCCTGGGCCTCTGAATCTCTTTCTCATCCCCATTCATCTAGATAAATATGTGGGATGCTCTCCATCTAAGTATCTATCTCCTTGATCATTGGAAAATCATTACCATCAAGTGCAAGACAACTTCCATTGGATACATTAGACACATAAGTTTCTATATGATGTACTATTAATGATTCAGATTTGATAGTAACTTTGGTTGCATATCTAGTATGGAAAAGCATATGAGACTAGTCAGAAGAAAGATAGCCTCCTATCTTGGTTGTGAACTCCCTTCACAAAAATATGGCAAAAAGTGAAGGGAGATCTATAATTTATATGTCAAGGAGGATAGAGAAATTAGGGCTTGCATGAAGGATCAAGCTTGTATCCTTGGCCAAACCTATTGTATTTACTGATGAAACATCAAGTTGTGTTACTCTATTTTGGAATGTGGTGTAGGAGCACCCTAAATTTCATCCACTTCAAGAACATCAGTGGACCCAAAAACAAAGGTTTAGGGTAGTGATTGGATCTTGGATACAATGTCATCAATAATTCCTCAATTATAAGATAAGGGGACACTAGGTGATGTTATAAACCTAGTTGTCCACCTTAGTCAATTTGGACAATATTGGGTAGATTAGGCTAGAATATTATAGGGAAACTAAGGAAGGGTATAAATTCTATTTTAATCCTTCTAAGGTCCCCTATGAAGTAAAAACACAAAACTTTACAAGTTTAGCCACATTTGACAACTTTTGTTAAAAGTTGTCAAAGTTGTCAATGTTGCATAATGCAACTTCTTGTCAAAAGATGCAACTTTTGAATCCCAACATTCACAACAATTTTTTTAATTGGAACTGCTTGGGAAATGTATGAAAATTTTGGAAAACCTTACTCCATAATTGGAGTGGATCGATTGTAAAATTTTGATATTGAAATCAATAAAATTCAAGTATTTTCTTTATTTCCAACTATTTTTTAGAGTTGTACGGATATGTACGAATCCCAATGGAAAATTGAAGGATTGATAAAGTTGATCCAGTTTCTTGATTGAATTATCCAATTTGTTTGAAGGTTTGAAGTGCAGGGGAGAAAAAGTTATACAATTTTTATTGCTCATCGGTCACAGGGAGGCCCTAACTAGGGTTTCAAAGCAAAATTCATCTTTCCCAGAGACTCCACCATGGGAAAATTCTAAGCCTTGGTGGATAGAAAGGAGGAGGATGAAATTTAATATTTTTTAGGTCTTAGATCAGGAGGCACTCGATGGAGGGATAAATGATTGAACCCTCTGGATAGACATCTAGATGTAACTGTCTAGAATTGGGTTTTTAAGGCACAACTCAACCCAGGGGTGGAATAGAAGTCTAAATCCATGGATTTAGAATTTTTTTGTGATCCCAAAAGTGTTCCAATTGGATGGATTGGAAAGTGAATTTAAATTCATATATTTTCTTTATAAAAGTGGCATATTAGCCATATTAGGCCTAGGAGAGAATTGATGACAACAAGAGTTAGGGGATTGGTCAAGAGCCCTAACTTGGAGGGTGTTGTTGGTGGATAGATTGAAGATTTTTAGGGTGGTCAAGAATTTTTTTGGCAGAGTTACAAGCAAATTTCCTTCAAGAATCCATATTTTCTCCTTGTAGTCCTATATAGGATTAGGTGCCTAAATTGGGTTTTAGAGTTATCTTTGTGTGGGATTTGTGTTTCATTACATCTAATATTAATGTTAAGCATTGATAAAACCCTTGTTTCATCCCTATATTAACTGGTTCTAGTTGTGTCATATTGTTTTGTAAGGGTGTTGAAGATTGGGTGGAAGATCTAGTCTTGTCATTGTAAGTTTTGGGAACTCTTTGGTAGAGCCCTAGATTGTGTGGGAGTAGGGGTATTGTGGATCCCTAGTGAATTTTTTTGACATAGTCTGGGGCTCTACTCCAGGTGGTAATAGAGAAACTAGTAGATCTTTGGAAGAAGACAATTTGCAACCATTGTGGATGGTGGTGAAGAAAGTGAAATTCCTAATAGGATGTCAAATGCATAACTGTTGAGAGTAGTGAAGGAACATGATGTGGATAGGAAGTTGATGAGATAGGAAATGGAAAGACTCAAGGAACAAGTCAAGAGAGGGAGTAGTGGGAACTATGGATTTGAAGAGGAGGGAAGTGATGAAGAGACCTCTTGGCAGGAGGATGAATAGGAAGTCCCTGCAGAATAGAGGCTGCTCTTGAAGACTTTGAAATCCATGGAAAGAAGGACCATGGATACTAAAATTTATCTACCTATCTATAATAGAAAGATGGATCCTGAAGAAGTAATGGACTGGATTGATGCACTCACTAGTTTCTTTGAATGTGAGGAGATACCAGAGCATCAAAAGGTTAAGATAGCGAAGTCCAAGTTGAAGGGATCTTCCCTAACTTGGTGGAACTTCACTCAAGTAGAGAGGGTGAAGATAGAAAAGAATCAAGTAAGAACTTTGAAGAAGATGGTGACCTTGGTGAAGGAAGCCTATGTGCCTGAGGACTATGAAGTTCAACTTCATAAGAAGAGACAAATTTTAAGGCAAAAAGAGATGGATATCTCAAGTTATACTGAGGAATTTCATAAAATTAATATGAAATCTAAGTTAGTCGAACTAGAGAGTGTCAAAATTTCTAGATATATGCAAGGGTTGAGGATAAACATTCAAGATGAACTAAGTTTATGGTCCCCTACTATTGTCCAAAAGTGCTATCAACCAACACTGAAAGTTGAGGAAAAAATCACGAGGAGGCAAGAAAAAAGTGGAAGAGGAAGAGGCCAGAGATGCTTTGGAAATAGAGGAAGAGGGACAAATAGTGGAAGAGGACAAGCTCCTAGAAATGTTGGAGAAACTAGTCATAGAGAAATTAGTCAAGAGAACTCTTTTGGAGAAGGCAATTCTAGAGGATCCTATAGAGGAAGGAGAGGAGATTCAAGGGGAAGGTTTGGAGGAAGAAGTTAAGGACCTCCAAGGTGTTACAAATGTAACCAACAAGGGAACTTAGCATCCAAGTGTCCAGAGAAGGGAAGAAATTAGGCAAAGAGAAGGGCAAACGTGGTTAGGAAAGAAGGAAACCAAGGAGACAATGCACATGGTTCTTATGGACCACCTGAGGAAGGAGAAGTCCTCATGATGAGAAGGAAATTTAAGGCTCCAATAACTCAAGAACCCCCTCAGAGGAAGAGTCTATTCAGGACCACCTGCAAGGTGAGAGACAAAGTTTGCAAGATGGTGATTGACAGTGGGTCTACAAACAACTTGATTTCAGAATATGTAGTAAAGAAACTGAAGTTGAGGAGGGTTCCCCATCCAAATCCTTACAAAGTTTCATGGCTCACAAAGAAGGAAAAAAATATCATAGAAGAGAAAGCTTGGGTAGAATTCCAACTTGGGAATTACAAAGATAAAGTCCTCTATGATATTGTTCCAATGGATGCCTGCCAGTTGCTACTTGGGAGACCCTGGAAATATGATGTGGAGGATCACCATGTTGGAAGGTTGAAAAAATACACAATCAACTACAAAGGTGAAAAGGTAACATTCTTACCACTGTCTAATTCTGCAGAAGATCAAAAGGATTCTAAATTTTTGTTTGTTGGTGAAAAAGAGTTTTTAAAAACTTTGAAAGAGGAAAAGAATCCTTGATATTCCCTAGTCATTTTACCTAATAATTACAAACCTTAGAAGGTTGAGAAAGAGGTAAATCCCTTGAGAAGAGTAGGCCCTAAGGAAGTTTTATACCTACTTGACCAATATAAGGACATTGTCACCAAAGACTCACCAAATGAGTTGCCCCCAATCAGATACATAAGTCACAACATAGACTTCATCCCACGAGGAACCTTGCCCAACAAAGAAGCATATAAGTTAACTCTAGAGAAAAATAAGGAGATGAAAAGATAGATTCAAGAACTCTTCGATAATAGTATAATCACTAAGAGTCTCAGTCCTTGTGCAGTACCTTCTCTTTTAGCCCCTAAGAAGGAAGGCACATGGAGATTGTACACTAATTCTAGAGAAATAAATAAAATCACAATTAGGTATAGATTTCATATACCTAGGATAGAGGATCTATTGGATCACTTAGGAGGTGCAAGGTACTATTCTAAGGTGGATTTGAAGAGTGGCTACCACCAAATAAGGATTAGGGCTGGTGACGAGTGGAAAACTACATTTAAAACCCATGAAGGCTTGTATGAATGGAGGGTGATGCCCTTTGGCATATCAAATTCTCCTAGCACATTCATGAGGCTCTTGAATGAGGTGCTCAAACCATTCCTTGGAAAAAATTTCATAGTGTACCTTGATGACATCCTTATTTTTAGCAAGAGTATGGAGGAACATTTGGAACATCTTAACTTGGTCCTAAAGAGATTGCATGAAGAAAAGCATTTTATAAATTTGGAGAAATGTGTTTTTATGCAGGAAGAGCTTGTATATTTGGGATTTGTGGTCTCAGGAGGGAACATAAAAATGGACCCTAAGAAGGTAGAAGGCATCTTGAATTAGCCTTCTCCTAGAAAAATGATAGAAGTTAGGAGTTTTCATGGGCTTGCATCTTTTTACAGAAAGTTCATTAGGAATTTTAGTCAGTTGTGTGCTCCTATCCTTGAAACCATTAAAGGTGGACAAAAGTGAAAGTTTGTGTTGAAAAAAGATGCAGAAGAAGCCTTCAAATGCTGAATAAAATGGTAATGGAGAAACCCATCTTAGTGTTTCCTAATTTCCAAAATATATTTACTATTGAGTGTGATTATTCTAACCTAGCTATAGCGGCTATCTTGAGCCCAGAAGGGAGGTGTATAGCCTTTTTCAGTGAGAAAATGAATGAAGAAAAGATGAAATACTCCTCTTATGACTTGGAACTATATGTCTTAGTCCAGTCATTGAAGAAATGGAGGCACTACCTCCTTCCAAAGGAATTTTTTGTCTTCATAGACAACCAAGCATTGAGTTTCTTAAATACTCAAGAGAAACTAAGCCAAAAACACATGAAGTGGGTGGAATCAATATAAGCCTACACATTTTCAATCAAACATAAGAAAGGAGTTTCCAATAAGGTGGCAGATGCATTGAGCAGAAGAACTCTAGTTGTGAAAAAAATCTAACTTCAAAGTGTAGGGATTCATTCATTTAAGGACATGTATAAGAATGATGATGATTTCAGTAATATTTATAAGGTGTTTTCTAAATTTTATGAGGTTTATCATGTTCACTATGTAGATTATTTGATTCAAAATAGACTCTTGTTCAAAGGACACCAGTTATGAATTCTGAAATGCTCAATTAGGGATAACATCATTAGAGAAAAGCATGCAGGAAACATGGGGGAACATTTTGGTTTGGACAAGACATTGAAATAGGTGAGAAGAATCTATTATTGGCCTAAGGTTCAGACTAAAGTAAGGAATATTGTAGAGACATTTACAATCTATCAAAGAGCCACGGGTACATCCTCAAATGTAAGACTATACCAACCTCTACCTATTTATACAAGGCCTTGGGAGAGTAGTAGCATGGATTTTGTGATGGGATTGCCTAGAACACAAAAGGGATATGATAGTATTTATGTGGGAGTGCACAGGTTTAGAAAAATTGCCCACTTTATCCCTTGTAAAAGTACCAATGATGGATCATCAATTGCAAGTTTGTTCTTTAAATAAATTGTGAGGATACATGGCTTACCTCAAACCATTCTCTCTGATAGAGATGTAAAGTTTATTGGTCACTTTTGGAGGACCTTATGGAAGAGGTTAGGGACCAACCTAAGCTTTAGTTCTACCTACCATCATCAAACAGATGGGAAGAGAAATTTTTTAAATAAATCACTTGGCAATCAACTTAGATGCTTGACAAAATAGTATGGAGACAAGTGGGATGCAGTCCTACCCCAAGAAGAGTTTGATTTTAATTAATCAATTAACATGAGCATAGGGAAGAATCCCTTTCAGATTGTATCTGGAAAAAGACCAAGAGGCGTCTTGGAACTCAGAGAATTACCACAAAACACTCCAGTCAGTGCTGATGGAGAAGAGTTTACAGAGAGTATGAAAGAAATTCATGACTCAGTGAGATTGGCACTTGAGAAGAGTGTAGACAAGTATAATCAAGCCAAAGACAAGAAAAGGAGAGATGTCCAGTTACAGGTTGGAGATTTGGTGTGGGCATATTTGAAGAAGGAAATATTGCTTAAGGGAAAGCACACTAAACTACTCATGAAAAAAGTAGGACCATGTCTAGTGTTGAAGAAGCTTGTGTTGAATGCGTATGAGATTGAACTACCCTCACACCTTGGTATCTCCCCTACATTCAATATTTGTGATCTAACCCCACATAAAGGTTATGTTAATGCAGGTTCTGAAGTATAGGTTGAAGAGCTTGAAGAGGATGTTGCAGGTATACCCTCTCATGTACCAACGAAGCTTGAGAAGATCTTGGACACAAAGATCATCAAACAAACAAGAAAAAATGTTTAAAAAAAATATTTGGTCAAATGTCAAGATATTCCTAAGGAAGAATCTGTATGGATGTATGAGAAATAAATTTAAAAGCATGGCTCCAGTTTAGAAGACCTCATCTCAAGAGGACTTGAGATCAATGCACCCCGGGAGTATGGTGTAGGAGTGCCCTCAAGTTCATACACTTCAAGCACATCAGTGGAAACAAATAAAAAGGGTTAGGGTAGTTATTGGATCTTGGATATAATGTCATCAATAAGTCCTCAATTGTAAGACAAGGGAACACTAGGTGATGTTATAAACCTAGTTGTCCACCTTAGTCAATTTGGAAAATATTGGGTAGATTAGGATAAAATAGTCTAGGGAACCTAAGGAAGGGTAGAATTGTTATTTTAATCCTTCTAAGGTCCCCTATGGAGTAAAAACACAAAAATTTACAATTTTAGCCACATTTGACAACTTTTGGTAAAAGTTGTCAATGTTGCATAATGCAACTTCTTGTCAAAAGATGCAACTTTTGAATCCCAACGTCCACAACCATTTTTGTCAGTTGGAACTACTTGGGAAATGTATGAAAATATTGGAAAACATTACTCCATGGTTGTATTGGATTGATTATAAAGTTTTGACATTGAAATCAATAACATTCAACAATTTTTCTGTATTTCCAACTATTTTTTAGAGTTGTATAGATCTGTACAGAACCTAATGCACCATTAGAGGATTGAGAAAGTTTATATAGTGTCTTAATTGAATGATCCAATTGTTTTTAAGGTTTTAAGTGTAGGGGATCATAATTTATCCTATTTTGATTGCTCACTGGCACAAGGAGGCCGTAACTAAGGTTTCGAAGAAAAATTCCTCTTTCCCAGAGACTCCACCATGGGAAAATTCTAAACCTTGGTGGAGATAAAGGAGGGAGGATTTAATTTAATAATTTTGAGGTCTAAGATTAGTATGTAGTCGATGGAGGGAGAAATGATTGAACCCTCTAGACAGGCATCTTGATGTAACTGTCCAAAATTGGGTTTTTAAGGAACAACTCGGCCCAAGGGTGGAATGGAAGTCTAAATAATTGGATTTATAAGTTTTGTGTGATCCAAAAAGTGCTTCAATTAGAGGGATTGGAAAGTGAATTTAAATTCATAAAATTTCTTTGTAAAAGTGGCATATTAGCCATATTAGGCCTAGGAGAGAATTGATGACAACAGGAGTTAGGGGATTGGTCAAGAGCCCTAACTTGGAGGGTGTTGTTGGTGGATGGATTCAAGAGTTTCAGGGTGGTCAAGACTTTTTGTGGTGGAGTTCCAAGCAAGTTTCCTTCAAGAATCCATATTTTCTCCTTGTATCCCTATATAGGATTAGATGCCTAAATTTCGTTTCCAAGATATCTTTGTGTGGGATTTGTGTTTCATTACATCTAAAATTGATGTTTATCATTGATAGAATTTTCATCCCTAGATTAACTAGTTCTATTTGTGTCATATTATGCCCTAAGGGTGCTGAAGATTAGGTGGAAGATCTAGTCTTGTCATTGTGGGTTTTGGGAACTTTTTGGTAGAGCCCTAGATTGTGTGGGAGTAGGGGTATTCTGGATACCTAGTGAATTATTTTGACATAGTTTGGGGCTCTGTTTCAGAATGGTTCATACTTAAGTCCTAATTGGTCAGCTATCTTTTTGGGTATGAATTTCTAGTAGCTCCACCATCTACCATATAATTATGTACTAGAAATATCCAATAGCTAATGATACATAAAAGGGAGTTGGTTTTAAGTTCCTACCTTGAGTGGCTTCTACTTTGGTGTTGCTTCTTGGAAATTTCTTCTCTTGGTCAATATTGACCAACACCAGTTTAGCTATCTCATTTGTGGGTTTTTGAGGGATTGCCACTTCACCCAAAACCTTCTTCAAGAATTCAGGTTTCCCTAGAATAGCCAAGGAGTCCCACATAGATATAGTCATATTCATCTTCTTCATGTTGTCCACAATGTTGAAAGGTACTGCTGTGTGGATCTTCTGGGGTTCTTTAATCATTATGGGCTCAACCTCCTTAGGAGATTGACTCTCCCTAACTTGCATGGTGGAAGCCTTGTTTAGTATGTTAGGAATAGATAGATGTGATGACTCTGCAGATGTAGTGGCTTTTCCTCTATCTTCTTCTTTCTCCATGTCTTGGGCTCTTCTCTTGCACCAAGTATTAGCTGCAACTAAAGATTCACCATTTAATCCATTAAAATATTGATCTACCCAACTAAAGAGAGCAGTCTCGTTAGATTGTATATACTGTTGGGCTACTAACCCACTAGAAGATGCTTCTGGTTGGGTATTTAAGGAATTTTATTTTCTGTGAGTGCTTGATTCACCAATACGTTCAAGCATGTAGCCTGATTATGGGATTGATTGCAGGGGAAACACCATTCATTTTCTGATGCAAGATTATTCTGACTTGGAACTATATCTCTGACTAGATTTCTAGAATTAAGAGGCATTGGAATATAAGATTGGAATGACCTCTAACTGTAGTTCTATCTTTTTCCTTGATAATTTCCCTGATATGGTGGTCAATTGTGTTGATAGGATTGTCCTTGAGCTTTATACTCCTAGTTAGGACTTTGATTTTGTTGTTGATAAGGTGGTCTAACCTCTTGATTCTTATTTTTAATATTCATCAAATCTTTGGTTAGGGTGTGTAAAAATTTTTTCATTTCTTGTTGACCACTTTTCATCTCTTGCTGACCACTTTTCATCTCTTGCAGTTCTAGGGAAATGCCTACTCTTGATTCCTCATTGCTAGAAATAGCTTGAGGTGTTATGAAAATAGGTATAGGGGTGAATGGAGGAATATTAAGAGGCATATTGGGATGGAAATTAGGGTAGAGAGGCGTGGGTGGCTTTCTGGCTATCATACCAGCCTAAATTAAACTATTTTCTACCTTAACAACTATGTCAAGAGCCTGAGGTAGTGAGGTACCTCCCATGGATTGAATCATGCTAGCGATGTTGATGTTCAAACTTTGCAAGAAGTATAGAAAAGAATCATCTACTGGAGGCCTTGTAGAGATAGAGCTCTTATTCCATGTCTTGAGAAATTTTTTATTGAAACCCATCATTTATTCTTGAGGGGCTCTTTGTATAGTAGTCAGTTGCTCAACTAGGGACAAATTATCTGACTTGTCTTCAAAGTATCTATTGAGGGAGTCTCCTAGTCTATCCCATGAATCAATGGAAAAAAATGCTTAAGTTCTAAACCATTCTAGGGCTTTGCCCTTAAAAGAGACTTCCAACAACTTAGTAACCACATCTTCCTCAGTTACATGGTATATATTGTAGATGGTAGCCACATGTCTGACGTGTTCACAAGATGTGGTATGGATTTAACCTATGAAATCAGGCAAAATCTTGAGTGCTGCTACTGGTACATCATGATGTTGGGAAAAATTTAATGCACTCCCCTGATTGAAGGGTACAAATGCAAACTATCTTTCCATTGTAGGAACTATGACTTGCTGAATAGAAACTATATGGGTTGCACTTGGAATAGGGAGTGAAGTTAAATATATTAACAACTCTTTTCTTAGAGACCTTCTCCTCCTTGAATTGAAAAGCAAGGGTTTCTCCTCTGAAATAGGGGATGTAGACTGTAGTCGCCTTGTAGGGGATTTCCTCTGAGATGGTGTCTATTTTCTTCTTATTGGAGGTACCTACAAGAACTTAGAAGGATTTCAACTCCTTGTTTCTATCTTTCTCATAAACTTGAATAGGACTGGGTCTTCTTGTTCTTCATACCAATGGAGTCACCAGATATTCTTTAGAGAGAAACCTCTTTAGGTCTATATTATCTAATCAACATCTCAGTGATGAAATAGTCTTAAAAGATGAACTTCTTTTGTGGTCCAACCGGGCATGCCAAAATTATTATACACTAAATTTTAGAACCCTGTGAAACACTTGAGCCTAACAATATAGTATAATATGGTAATCACTTCTAGGTTGTGGAACTTCTACTAACTGAAGCGAAGCCTCCTGATTCAAGGCTGGTTCCTCTTGGAGAGTCACCTTATTTTCTTTTGAACATGAAAGTAAAATTGGAAGGAAAAAGAATAGAAGGATAACAAAAGGGAAATGACTGAAAAGAAAATTTAACCTACTAGGTGATGTAGCGAAGGTAACATGAATCACAACAAAGTGATCAAAACTAACATGAAATTTCCTGGATCTAACAAAACACAACTTCCTGAATAGATTTGCATATATATTTCATAGAGAGGTCTGAAATGAAAAGAGGATATTCAGAAAAAGAGAAAATTTCAAAAACAATAGCCATGGACTATGACCTACAAATAGACATTCACTCCAAAAAAAGGCACATAAATGAGACAAAATGATAGGGGATTTAACAATATCCACCAGATCATCTAAATCAAGTCATTCACAGTAGTGCACAAAGATGTAGAGAGAAAGAGGGCTCAAGAACTCCAATATTTCTCTAATATCAACCACTATATTATAATTCAGATAAGAGAAATACAGACAAGAAGGCCCAAGGATAGATAAAATATCACAAAAGGCCTTTGCATAATCTAGAATTCAATGAAAAATAAAAAACTGATGAAAACCTAGGGGTAGAGAGAATGCCACAGAAAGTCTTGCATCAGCTAAAAAACCTAGCTAAAAAAGCTTCTAAAACTACTTATATACAACGTCCTCTAGCGAACAGGTTCAGGAGTCAATCCATTCAATTAGTTAGGGTAGAATTAGGGTTACAATAGATATTCAATAATAATGTAGAAACCCTAAATGGTCAAGTCTTCTCATCAATGTGCTTCAGAAATATCTCAGAAGATCAGATATATTGATGAATACATCTCCCATCAACATAAATTTGATCAGAGAAGTCAGCTCAACCCATCTCTCTTGTCTGCAACTTGAAAGACACTGCCACCACCATGAAACCCTAAAAATTATATTTAAATATTTGAATATTTGAATATAAATGGTCATAGGTCGCGCGAATGTCTACATCAACGGTTCAATAAAAGACTTGGTTTCATTTTAAAATACAACCATTGATCTTTATATTTATCTGTATTCTTTATTCAGTCTTTAAGTTTAGATCCAATCATAGACACGTGGTGTCCTAGTGTAATTCCTTAAAGATTAAATATCTTCATCTTGGCCATCAAGGGATGACGTCCACCATCAAATATTCTTTACTTTATGTGTCTATATCTTGTGTGTAAACCTGGGACCCTTGATGTCATCAATGCCACATGTCATCTTGGTGCAATGCCTTGATCATTAGATTTCGAGCATCTTTGCATTGAGGCTTTATGCCTACCAGTCAATCAAATGGGACTTGCTCAAAGATTACCCTTAGTTCTAACCTTAGTCTTAACTTTCCTTTGACTCATCTTTAACCTTGGGTGTCTGAAATCCTTTATGTTTGAGTCACTAGATCATTTCTTTATATGTGAGTGTATTCTGAGATCTCACAATAGCCATAAGATCCAACCTTGATCAACTCTAAATCAATGGCCTGTGTTGAATCTCTGAATGTTAAGAGCATATTCCTTTTCATTGCAAGATTACACGAGAACCACAAGATCAAAAGATGATCGATGACTCCAAACTAAACCTGACTTTAACTTTACTGTAACTCTGATTCATTCCTAGATCAAATGACTAAGTGTATCTTGCAATATCCAAGTATCTGGCCTAACCATGGTTTAATTTAGAGATCTAGCACTAGCCCTAGGATCATCTCAACATCAACGAGCACAATTTTATCTTTGCAGACTCAAAAACTAACTTGACTCCAGCTGCCTTAACCATGATCTATTCAGAGATTCAACGACTAAAGGAAAATCTAAGTCATTGGATGAAAAGAAAACCCAAGGGTTTATTCTAAGATTACACATCATCCATAAGGTCTGAACATGATTGATGACTCATCTTTAATCATCAAAAACCTAAATTGATCTTAACTTAACCTTACTAAAACTTTGATTCATTCTCAGATTACGTAACTGAGGGGAACTCCAAGTCGCTAGATGAAAGGCTTACTGAAGGGTTTATTGTGAGGCTTCATGAAAGCCATAGGATTTAGAACATGATCAATGATCTAGATCACAACTTGGTGGGCCCATATTTAAATTTACCTGACTTGAAATTTAACCTTAGTCTATCTAGAGATTCATTGACTAAAGAAAATCTAAGTCGCTAGATGATTACTTAACCCTGAGGTTTATTTCAAAACTTCATGTTGGCCACAAGATCTGATTTGCATCAACAATCTATGCATAAAATCCTAATTGTTGTTGAACTTTGACTTTGTCTCAAGATCTAGTGCAAGTCTCACATCTGGGATGAGATTAATGGTCTACGTTAAGTCTCCAATGTTTCACTTAACACCAAGACCATCTGGGGATCACACGACTAAGGAAAAAAGAAAACCATGTCTTTAACTTGAGTCTATTATGAGATCATGTGAATGAGAAATCTTGAAGTCATGGGATGATTTCCTTAACCCTTGGTTCATTACAAGACTTCATGCAAGCCGTAAGATTAGAACAAGATCAATGATCTATGCGTGATCTCAAAACAAATAACTTAACCTCAAGTAAACTTAGAGATCACGTGACTAAGGCAAAAATAAAACCAGACCTTAACTTTGAGTTTATCTAGAGATCACAAGATAGATTGAGTCACTGAATCTCCCAATGTTTTGACTAACCCAAGTTTCATAATGAGACTTAGTACACAACACATGATCAAAACTACATCAACAGTTGCGCTTAATCTCAAAATAAAACTTGACTTTTGAACTTGTCTTGAGATCTAGCGCAATCTATAGGATCAAAATTGCATCAATTGTTCCTATTAAGTCTCCTGACGAAAACAGAATATTCCATTTCCTTGCAAGATCACGTGACTAAGGAAATTTCGAAGTCGTTGAATGAAAAAGAATATTCCCTCTGGGTTGCACGACTAAGAGATAGCCAAGGAGATGTTAAATAGTACATGATAAAAAAAGAAATTAAGTGGCATGGAAAAGGTAATGAAGAATTAGACCAAGTCATGAATGAGCTAGGGTTTATAGTAATCCAAAGGGTTTCCCACACTTTTGTCTTAAAAACATGAACAAGGGAATAAAACTAGACCTAGAAAAATGTAGAGAACATGGAGAAGACCTAGAAACATGAACATAAATGTACTAGCTGGGAGCTACCATTATGGAAGCCTCATTTTTCTCCACTTGTAGACAAATTATATAGGATAGGGAATTTGGGTAACAAGTACAAAATGATTATCGAAGGAAATCATTTAAATAACACATAGGGGTGCAAAATAATTATTTAATAATATTGTTGTCTCCTTAGGGAGCTTTCTAAAATAATACATAGGGTGCAAAAGGATTTAGGAATCTCTTATATAATACATAAGAAATCCACATATATGATCCCCTCCTTAAGATGGAAACATAAAGCTATGAAGGCATCTTAAGAAAAATAAGGACAAAGATAACTACCTTCGACACCAAGGATGTATCCTTTAAGAAACCATACATATACATTACCCTAGTGAAAGAGGCCTAATTGTTTCTAAGGCCAAGGATAGATAATTTTGTAAATAGATATCTTCCAACATGTGTAAAGGTTTCCTTAGTCCTGGAAGAGATCTTTGTGTTACTACAAATGAGATTTGAAGGTTGTCATTAGTATTCAAGCATTTAAATACCCATTTGGTAACAGAGTCAAAAACAAACTAGTCGGTATAATCACCGAGTGTAGAGTTAACTGAGTGCATTGATCACACACATAGTTAACCGAGTATAGTGATCACTGAGTAGATAGACCTACCAAGCAGTAGTGTACACTGAGAACATAGTATACACAAGGAACATCAAGCACCAAGAGATAATATTTACAGAGTAAACCGGTGGTTACATAAAAGTTTGAATTAGCACATCAATCTAGGTAACAAATTTTGGCTGGGATGGATAATGGTTTACAATGATCAAGGAGAATATTAATTACAGATGCACATATTAATTTTTTATATCTCCTATGTATAGATGATCAAGGTAAATTTGGTACACCATTGATCTTAGGTTTTCCAAGATATTGTAAAACCCTAATTAGGTCAAGAGGTTTGATATATGTAAAGATTAAATGTTTTTTTAATGTATGTTGATCAATTAATGATCAAGTAGCCACCATAATACATACATTAGGAGATCAAACAAGGGTTTTTAGAAAAAGGACTACATTGTAGTATTTAGTTTTCAGAATAGAGGCAAGGCTACTAAGAAGGACAAAAGGTATTATAAATCATAGTAAGGTGATAATTTCATTACACTTAAAGGATCTATATTCAGAATATTGAGATTGTAATTTGTTCATATCACACATTTTGTTACTCTCTGACAATTATAATAATCCTAAAATATTGTAACAGAGTAGACTTAAACGTCTTTGTATAAATCTCTTAATAGAGTGCACACATACTTGGTGTTGCTAAATCCTCACACAGGGTAGATCTAATCGATATTATTGTTACTCCTAATAGGGTAAGGTCACCAAAATTGATCAATCTTTGTAAGCTTTAATAGGCTAATTTATTACTATAGTAGTGAAGCTTTGTGGGTCGCATCCCCACCGCATTTTTTTACCTTCTAACATGGGTTTTTTGTGATACCAAAATACTAGTGTCATGTGTACTTAATTTTCATTTATGTTTTATTCTTTAGATTACATGCATTTATCTTTCAGTAGTAACATTACATGTTTTGTGAAATAAATCTACTCTATCGGTTAAAATAGTATTTGGGTACAAAGATTTGTTTTGGAATTTTTTAATGGTACTGATTCACCCCTCCCCTCTCAATACACACCTTTCTATTATTCCAAAAATTGGTATTAGAGCCAGGATCTCTTGTTTAGAAATTTTAATCACTGGAGAGAAAAGATATTATAATGGAAAGGTATACGCTTGATAAAACTATTGAGAATAAGAAGTTACAGTTGTAGATCTACATCGAACAATACAAATAAGCCAAGGAGAAACACAGAGAGATATTGATTAAGAGAAAAGACATGGCATTTCACTATCATGAGACTGATTATCAAGAAGAAGAGATTCATGACCCATTTGATACATCTGGATCTGAATCTAGTAGCATATCTGATGCATTTGAAGGAATCATATCAAATCCATGTAAGAGAAATAAAAAACTTACTGAACAAGTAAAAGCACTACAGATTGGTCAAGATACACAAATGGTTAGAGTGGTTGAATAATTGAATGATGTGTTAGTAAACAAATTTTTCTTTTTGCTTTAACTCTAGAATACCCAAATATTTAAGAACCATTGAATACAATAGTTGGGAAATTGTGACAAAATAACTAATTTCCCTCTAAATTTAAAGGTACAGCTCCCTTAAGTAAATGATTTTCAATGAATATTGATCCTTCCTATTCTAACAGGGGTGTGTTCTTGAACCGAGAATAGAAGAGGTAAACCAAACTAAACCTAAACAGGAAATAGCTCAAGTACGATAAATTCAATTCTAACTTTAGCCAATTTCAAGACTTCATCAATCATATGACTTCTTAAAACTCATAATGCAATAACCGATAATGAAAATGCAAATGCAAGACTTATAGATTTAATGATAAAATGACAGTGAATCAATCTATTTCACATGGACATCTCCCAGACATAGAATAACACTAGATTTCCCCTTAATTAATTGTATCAAATCATAATATAGAATTTTGGTTCAACCACAAACTGTAAATCTAATTCCAAAGAAACATTTGAATTTAATAGATAGGTAAATGCAATGTAGTGGAGCAGTTAAAGAAATGG
>MU224891.1:309133-319445 GCA_018584345.1 Thuja plicata
GATACCACTTGATGAAGGGTGCTCCCCTTAATGCCACAAACACATAATAGAAATAGAGAAACAACAACAATTTGCAAGAACAAAAAATGGGCTTCTTATTATCTCCACAAATGTGGAATTACAAACTATCAGAATTACAATATGCAAAGCCACATGGGCATTTCACTTACAATATTTTGTAGGACAAAGCCCCAAATTATTACTCCGATCCACCCAGAGCTGCCCCCAAAACTGCCTAAGACAACACTACGGGCCTTCTTTATATAGGCAATTTCCATCGCCTGAGAAGGTTGCAGAAATTTAGCCCTTAGGGCCGACCAAACTTAGAATTATTTTATTTTTCATTTTAATACATCAAAGTCGCCTCAAAATAACTTTTGAAACCCAAAAATTTTGAAGGAAAAATTATTTTCTGTTATTTCAGGTGGCCCAACTTCCGGAGACCATAAGTCATCACCAGTTGACCCGATTGACTATTATAACCCCATTTCAGAAACACCACGAAGCGCTCTACAATGGCTTGATATGTAAGCATCATCGAGCCCAAGTTTCGACCTCATCCGGGGCCTCTAAAGCCTTCAAAACTGAGCTCAAAGTTTCTGTACCCTATTTTCAATACCGAAAATTTTCATTATCTTCAAAACTAGACCTGATCTAGCCATGAAACTTCACTGGCAGGCTGATATGACTGAGATGAACCTCCACATTCAAAATCAGAACATTCCGAGATCGTATGACAAACTTACTAAAAATAGCAAGTTTCCATAAATAGAAGCTCTGCACAAGGTAGCCCTTATTGAAAAGAAAACATAAATATTTTTGGGTGATGCAAGATTGCCCTTACACCCAGGATGCTCCTGCATCAGTTTTCCAATAGTGCAAGTAAGGATTTCAGATCGTTCAAGTGGGCATGTCTAGGTAAAAGTAACTATTTGTTGTTGGTGGATGTAAATTATTCTAGCATCAGAGGGTTAGAATGCCATGATAGTGAGCTGGGAACCAAGTTGTTGGTAAGAAGTGGGTAGACCACATGTATTAAATTGATCATAAAAGACTGACTAAGCATGCAAGGTGGATGTTTCAAAAGTGTTTTGAAAATACAAAAGAGAGACCAAAAGACACAATAGGAACCAACTAAAGAGAGAAAAGTGTATCCTAATCAACTGATACTTTCTAAGAAAAAATTCTACAAGTACCCATTGCCCTGAATGCGAGCTCCCAGATGCGAGCCTCTGATGGTACCAGATGCAATCCTAGAATCTGGATGCAACTATATGCTTACTAAATACGATCCAGAATACCAAATGCAATCCTAAACACTGCATGCAACTTGGGAAATACAAGATGTGAACTTATAATGTCTTTGTCAGTTTTGGTCAGTTTTGAAAAGTTCATTTTTGAAGTACGTGAAATTTCTTGTTTCCAGATTGTGTTAAGAGGTGTCGTAAGGTGTGAAAAACACTTGTATTCCAGGGTTTGAGATTTGTTGATTTTTTTGAGGAGCTTATCTTTTTAATGATCTTTTGAACATGTCAAACAGTTTTGCATTGTTAGGAGGGTGAAAAAAACACTCATTTTTTCCTATTCTCTAGGTGGAGGATAAAAATCTTTTCTCATTGACTTAGGTACACACTCAAATGCTAATCAGAATACAACCATCACCAAGCACGTAATGGCTCAAGTCATGATGCTATAGTAGCCGACTCCAAATGCAAGTGAGGGCTCAATATGATGAGTGTCTTGGGGCAATTACTTTTTTCCTTGCACAAAGATTATCACCCTTTCAGGGATGAATCCGGAATTCTTTTAGTTGAAGTTGTTGTAGATTATTGGGCAATCCTTTTGAAACTATTCCTCCTGTAATTGCACAAGGCAAAATTCAGGCATATAGCCCTATGAGTACCCGAATATATGTAGTCTCACAAGAAAGATTCAAGCGGCTCTGCTCTACATATACACAGATATGTTCAAGGAATGGTGTCAAAATTCCAAGAATAAAACTAGTTCTGTCTTCCGAGGCTTTAGCCTACGAGGAAGAAACTATTTATAGTGAGTTGGAAGGGTCGGCATAAAACCTATCCTCAATTGGGTCATTCCCAAGAGATTTTTTCCTTAATTGGTAGGCCCTCTACTATTTAAATGTATGTAACCAGGATTGGTGATCTTTGGATGTCTATATTTTTGATTCTTCCGAAGAAGAAGAGCATACTCTCCTAATCTAAACCATTTTCTCCCAAAGCACATAAAAGAAAGTTCATTCCTTCAAGCTATGTTGAGCTCTATTTAGTTTGTTCCTATTTAAGAAAAATAGGATGCTTGAAAAGGAAAGTTGCCTTTTTCAATTAACCACAAAATTTAGTGAGTTGCTTGTTCAATTACTAATCCAAAAAGAAATTATATGATTGAACTTGTTCTTTGATCCCACATATTTAATGATTTGTGTTGTTCATTTACTGTTCCAAATTGAATTAGACAATGTGTTTGCTTGTTCAATTAACCCCAAATTCCATTCAATCCATAAATTGATGTATGAGTTTCTAATTTTCCTTAAAAAGGAAAAGAGCATAATCCTCTAGTCAGTTTAGTGATAGATTGGAATATGTATCTTAATTTGGAAAGTAAATAAATAGAAGTCAAGATGGGGGGTTGGCAACCTATAAAATCAAGTTAGTATCTGTTTAGTTCAACTCCCATGAAAACATCCAAAAACAACCTTCAAACACTTGTTAAGTTGCAAGATACCAAGAGCACAACTTGTCAAAATGTTAGGATTAGGCAATTGAAATGGACAAGCTTTCTAACTAGATGCGAGCTTAAAATTCTACTGAATGTGATGTAGCATAATGTATGTGAGATTCCTTAGCAGATGTGATCCCATGCTTACCATATGCAATCCTAAACTGAAAACGACCTAGGAAATCCCAGATGCAAGCCTCATTTTCCGTGGTGCGAGAGCGTATCCCAGATGTGATCCATAATGGTAAAAAATGATCATGTGTTGAAATTATGGACATGCAAATTAGTAAAAAAGTGTTAGAAAATGAGGTCAAGTTGGAAATTTTTCCCCATGGTGGGCGCCATAAATGTGTGTGTATATTTTGTACCTAATAAGAGAGACACAACACATCAATAAGTCATTGCATTAGCTCAACAATGTTAGATAAGCAAGTAAAACCAACTAATATCAACCTATTGCCTTCTAACTAAGAAGAGTGTGATTAGTAACATAATAGCCCTCAGATTATGCTATAATCAGTGACATATACAACTTAGCATGAAGGGTTTTAGTTTAAAACAAGCTAAATGATGAGAAAGCATGTATTCTAGCTCTAAGAATGGAAATAATAACAATGTAAAAGCATGAATTATGAAGTGAAATATGAGTCTAAGATTAATCTAACAACATAACAATACATTTATAATATAATGTGAAGGTCTATTTTCTCTCAAAAATGGCTTCTATTTATAGAAGAATGAGAGAGAGAGAGAGAGGGGAGACAAGGTGGATTAATGAGTTGAGGGACTCATTAATGGTGGTGTAAGAACCATTAATTCTTTGGGGATTAATAAGGCATGGAGGATACATATTCTTAAGGCATCTTCATTAATAAGGCATTAATGAAAGCCTTAAAGATGCAAGGGAAGGGTGTAAGAGGGTGGCTTGAGAAGGTGGACTTGAGAAAGTCATGCTTGAGAAAGTGGACTTTATCAAGTGGGTTGAGTTGTTAATCATTCCCTAATGGAATGTGACAACATTAGGAGGTGGGTTAGGGTAGAATTTATGATTAGGATTAGATTATCAAGTGTGAATGGGTTGAGAAGGGTTAGAACCCAGGGTAGAAGTGGTTGAGATAGGTTAGGTTGGGGTTTAGGAGAATATTAATTATATGAATTAAACTTATTTAATTCATTTAAAAATATAGGAATTAATTACTTAAACAATTTAATTGCTTTTTAATAATTAGGGGACTATAGCCATTTTAATTAAATTAAATAGGCTAGGGGAATGGGTTATTTGCAAGTGGGTAATTGATTTAGGGATTTATTTAATTCCTTTATAATTAAATACTATGGCCATATCTGATTTTGATATGATTTAAATGGTTTGAATTGATTTAAATTATATGGCTATAATAGTTAATATAATTTAGTGATAAAAATTACCTAGGACATTAAATAGATTTGAAGAATTATGCCAAGTAGTAACAGGGTCGTTTGGACATAATCAAGGGTATGATCACACTTCGGGAAAATAGAGTCCATAGTTGGAACAGACCAAATTCAAGTGGTTACAATAGGGGGTAATGTTGATGGTTGTCCATCACTTACTATGCCTTCATAAGTCTGTGCAACATACTCTGTATCTCCTTAGGTATCTCTGATTTCTTTTCTCCTTTTTCTTCATTCTTTTCTATTGGTCTTAGCACCAATGCATAGCCAACTGCTTCTACTTCTTCCATGGCTTCTATGAATTATTTATCGCCCACCATAATCACATTAGGACATGCTTTCTTCACATCTGCATCTTCTAACAATGATTGGATTTTTAAAGTTACTTTATCCTTCTTGAATGTATAGGAGTTCTTCACTCCATCATGTGTAGCTTCGTAGTCAAATTGCCATGGCCTGCCTAGGCAAAAATGGAATGCATCCATGGGTAGTACATAACATAGAGCCTTGTCCTTATATCTCCCTATAGAAAACTCTCTCAATTCTTACTCGTTGACTAAGACATGTTGTCCCTTATTGAGCCATGTGACCTTGTAAGGATGGGTATGAGGTATCCTTGTCATGCCTAACTTGCTGACTACTTCCTTTGAAACAATGTTGTTAGTAGATCCTGACTCTATAATGAATCTACATACTTTTCCCATTACCTTACATTTTATTCTAAATAGAGACCTCCTTTGGTTTGGTTCCTCCTTGACTGGTTCCTTGATCAATGTTCTCCTCATCATGAGGTTCTCACCTTCTTTGGAATTCAGTGGTACCTCAGAGTGTGTCTCTATTACATTTGTCTCTTCATGAACTAAATTAGTTCTCTTGTTACCTCCTTGAGAAGTACTACCTTCTCTGGACACCTATAGGTAGGGTGTCCCATTTGGTTGCAATGGTAACATTTAATATTGGCAAAGTAATTACCTCTTCCTTTTCCACCACTCCTACCTCTAAAACTTGAGTTCCTTCCTCTTCCACCTCTTGTTCCTCTATTATCCCTTCCTCTACCTCTTCCTTTGGAGGTTTTCTCTTGCTTTGTTTTGCCTTTCTCCTCTATCTTCAAGGCCATTTGATAACATTGCCGAATGGTTTTGAAGTTCACAAGACTCATGTCTTCTTGGATAGACCACTTGAGTCCATTCAAGTGTCTAGCTAGCTTAATGCTTTCATCTTCTACCACTTGTGACCTTAATCAAAAAATTTGGAACTCTTCGGTGTATGCTTGGACATCCAAATATTTTTTTTGAAGATTGTGTCTTCTCCTATGCAGGTGAACCTCATAACCATCAGGTAAGTAAGTTCTCTTGACTTTTTTCACCATTCCCTTCCATGAGACTATAGGACTCTTTCCTTCTTTCTCCCTCTCAGTTTGAACAAACTTCCACCATGTGAGAGCTGATCCTCTCAAACTTGACTTGGCCACACTCAATTTTTGAGCCTCTATGATACCATCACATTTGAAATGGTTCTCTATACTATCAATCCAATCCACAACTGAATCTGGATCCATTTGTCCAATAAAAAGTGGTACACCCTCTAAAGCATTGCCACTTAAGGCCTTCAATGCCTTTAAGAAGGGTTCTTGATCACTCACAGGGTCAGGGTTGGAAATTCCTTTTCTACATACACTCTCATTTCCCTTGCTTCTTCTTCTTCTTTCTAATCTATCTTATCTTTCATCTTCTTAGCTTTGTCTTGGACTTCTCCCAAGAGTCGCTCCATTTGAGTCAACCTTTCTCTTAAAAACTTGTTGTCTTCTTCTTTCTCATCCACCTTTTTGGCTAACTCAGTGTTAGTCACCATGGCTTTGTCTTCTACTGATCCAAATGGTGTATTCTCTCCAACTGATTCAGTGGGGTGAAACATCCACCACAAGTCTGATCTTTAATCAAGCTCTGATACAAATATGATGTAAGTGTTCCAAGGCTTGCTAGCACTTCACCTAAGAGAGCTTAGCTTGTCTCTTCTAGGAACCTAATCTCCTCTAGGTCCTAATTTCCTTACATGATTAACTACTTCCAATTCCAACTCTTCTCCAAGAGTTCTCCGATCATGTGCTTCACCTTGAAAGACTAACACCTTTTGTTAGTTCAAATCTTCACTTTTCCCACTACACCTAGAAGGATCTAAGTGCCAATTCCACTCTAACATTCATGATTCATTGCAGGGATATCCATCCACTTGTATATGTCCATCTCCTTGTAATTTGAAACCATTTACTAGGAGCTTCAATTTGGTCTTCACCGGGTTCAAGGATTCAATCACTTGGAAGTCTAATTGAGGCATATTCCTTGTAGCCTTTCATAGTGTGTTTTTCCCACTTCTTTTAAAACTTTCCCAAAGAAGTTTAAAAACCAATCACACATTCAGATACCCTCTATCACTTTACAATAGATTTTGAAGGTTTTACTTTCAGAAGTCCTCCGTACATAGGGTTCCTACAAACTAGGATCAATAGGCCTAATTTCAAGGATAGTCTGCAACACAATGCAAAACTTGGCCAATCTTTGACCAATTGGATTGATACAAACTCGAACCTCCTAGAATGTCAAGATATGACTATGCCCTAACTGAAACTACACTTAGACCATACAGTATTTCACTACCCTGCATAAGAATGCTCACTGTTTCACCTCCAAACCACTAATCAGACAGTGCATGCTCACCTAGGGCTTGGGATTAAAAATAGAAACTCAACTTTCTCTAAATCCTAACTCTACATATGTATAGACCATTGAATCCAATAATATTTCTATCTACCCTTAGGAAGATCCCATGGTTATATTTCATGGGGGAGCCATGAATCGACTGACTGGTCAGGACAGGACCAGTGAACACACAAAACAATTTATCTAAGCCTTTACACTACCTCTAAACAACTAGCTTAATGAATGAAAGATGCTTCAAACTATCCTAGGAACACAAAAAATAATTATTTTCAGTGTTTCAATCAATTACATTCAACTGTCATAACAATATGATGGGGATTTCTAAGAACACAAAATTTTAGACTGTATTACAGTTCCAAACTTGTTACAATCAAAAACTAACTCCTGAGATTCGAGTCTCTCTATGCATTAGATGCCTTCTTCCATCATTCTATGCATTTTTGGTCAATTCCCCATTCCTTGTTTGTAGGGCGATCCAAGGTAACCGTGTTGCATGCAACATTTGCAATAAATGCAATTGTTGTCATGAAAACAATTTAGCAACTTTTGGCATCTTTCCTTTTATGCCACTTTCCTCATTTGTAGGACCTCTAACGTCTTCATTTCGAGGATCCAAGATTATTAAAGACCTTATGGCATCTTGATGTCCTCATTTATGTGTTTAGGACACATTCACAACTCAAATCCATCATTTAGTAACTAAGCCTAATAAAAATGAAAAACTACTAACAATGGCTACTTTGGTGACATTAGTCCTAATGACTAACTCACCTAGCCCACATTGCAAAGACCTTCTAAGGTCTAGAAACAACCTAACTATCTTGACTTGGCCAATGTCAAGTACAAGCCAAAAATGATTAAAACGTGGAGGTTAGCCTTGGTGTGCTCCTGCACCAGATTGTTACTGAAGAAGTTACTGCAGTACTCGAAGTATCTTTTGCTGGGGTTCACTGAGGAGGCTTCCATTCCAACCTCTTCCTTCTGCATGCAGTCCATTCAACCCACTACTCTGTTCTTTTGTAAATCCCACTCATTAAGGTTTCCAATTCGTTAATGGCCTTCCCTAGCATGGGCTCAGAGCTTATAGGTAGTGGCTTTATTTTCTCAAAATATGTATTATCATACATATGTTGACCATCATCTTCCAACCCTTCCACTATAATGTTAAATTTGAACATTTTGATTTGTTCAATGGTTAACCTGGCGTAGAATCTCTCTCTGCTCTCGAAGTCATCTTTGCAGTTAGCCCAATAGTCTTCAATATCGTCAACATGATGAATTGCACGAGTCATTTGCAGGGAATCTCTGGCATAATTTATATGATCATACCATGGCCTCAAGACATCATATGTCTCCAACTGAAACCTCTTTGATAATCTCTTTAGAACATTCTTTGCCTCAGACCGGGATACGTAACTATAAGCTCCAATGGTCATCGGGAAATTGTAGCTCTTCTTCTTAGCATCAACATAGATTAGGTTCACTTGGAGTGCCTACCACATTACCTCAACCAGCAAAATCATATCGCCAGGATATCTGGGAAACTTCAAAGGGAAGTCATCAAATCCTGCAAAATGAATATATGACAAATCCACAAATTGAATGAAAACACACCAAAATTGGTTGATAAAAGCCATGGCTTCAGGAGAAAATATCCTTTCTGGGCAACCTTGTAGCTCCCTGCACAGTCTCATTATAAATGTATCATTAACTCTGAGATATTAAGCATTAATGTTATGTAATTATAGACATGGGAAAAATTCATAGCTTTTAACCTCATTTGGGAAGTCTTATAATCTAGGAATCCCTGGCCAAATTTGAATTATGGCCAATATATATAAGAACTGAAGACATGTAGAACTCATTCTGAAGCTTATCTCTACTTCAGGCACTGGATAGATTCTTGCTTACCATAAGAGCCCAATCAATGAAATGGTGTTGAGAACAAATCACCTGGACTAAGAAGAAATGATGCTCAATGAAGTTGAGTAGGCCGCTCTCACCTCAGATCCTAAGGAGCAGCACCAAGATGTCTATAATCTCTAGCTTCAAATTCATGTTGTATAATGTTTTGGGAAACTTGCCTTTGGCATTCCCCAACTCTTGAAAATATGACTTCATTATTTCTTTCTTCTATACTACCTTCTTTGCTCCATATTTAGTAACTGCCTGACTATATGTCATTTCTAAATATTCAGCCTACTCCAAAATGCGCAGGGAGTTCTAGACAGAATCTCGATCAATGGATAGAAGCACCGTGTCGTTGGGCAGGAGGATTTGCTTGGTATTTGGACTATATTGAGCTATGCACTCTCAAACAAGCTCAGGAGCTTGAACGATAATAGGAAAAATGATAGCTTCTACTAACCCACTCTCCTTTAAATTCTCAGTGACAAGGTGTATCTGGTCTACCTTCAATCTGCTTTGAAATTTCTCCATATTAAAGAACTTCAAGGAGGTGTCTATAATTTTATGCCAATAGGATGTGATTCCATTCATCCCATCAAATCCCATGAATTTAGTAGCCATGCTTCAACTTTTTCTAAATTGGGATAAGGGGGATCTCTCAAGAATGCAAGAGCAAGGAATGACTATAGTGTAATGTCCCCGCCAGGGAACCCATAAGGAATCAGGTCTATGACCTAAAATTACAACTAACAATTTTTTTTTTCTAACATTCTAACTTAACATCATTACCATTTACAAAAACATTCCTTAAGGTTCCCTTAATGAATTCAATTACCATTATTAAATATTTCATTTTATTACTTAATCGAGCAAATTCTATTTCCATTACAACTTCAATTTACATTGATTCCATTTCATATAAAAACCAACTACATTAATGAACTAGTGGAATTAATTTTCCTTACCGACTAACACATAATTTACCCCTAAAAGTGAAACAAGAATAAATTACTAATCACATCCACTAAACACATTTATTCTTTCATATTTTTTTACTCCTTAACATTATCTATGCTCAACCCAATTGCACCATCAAAACTCAATTAAACTTTTCCAATAAAAGTCCTTACTTCCTATCTTCATTTCAAGATAATAATAGAAAGAGCGCAAAGTACTTATCCATGTATTGATAACCAACATAAATCATCAAATGACTCATTTTTCCATAAGTTTAACTTCCACAAATTATCATCTATAACCTTATACAAGTCCAGTTAAGAATGGAGATTAAAACCTAGTTTGAATAACCACACATTACACATATTTAATTATACATTTAAGAAATCACATCTCATCACTATTTTAATAGCATACATGTTTCTTACCCTTGTTATTTCACCTAGAGATACCCTTGAACTCATGGCATATCTTTTCACTATTCACATATCAAAATGAGTATTCCCTAAGAAGTTTACAACTATAAGTGCTTCGCAAAAGCTTACATAGAATCATTACTT
>MU224891.1:331625-361945 GCA_018584345.1 Thuja plicata
AATATTATTATTTCCCTTATTAAAATGTGAAGTTATGGTGAGTTGTAAGAGGTTCAGTTTAAGCAACCGTCTCAAGAAGGATCATTCTCACATATAGCTCTTCCTAATTTCTAGTGAGCATAACCAATACTTGACAGGGTTGGAGGGACATTACATATATTCAAGAGCTTCAGATTCAGACAATTCGCTAAACAGATGGTAGATCTTGTTTGTAATAGCTCACTAATTTTATAACTTTGAATTCTTACCATTTAATGGCCAACTTCCCGCGCCACATGAATGAAAAGGGTAAGGCATTAATGAAAAAGTTTCTTATGGAGTAAAACGGTTTTATTTGAATTAATTAATTTTACCCCTACGGGCTGTTAAGAAACATCCTTTCACTTTAGTAACCGTAATGGTAACTTTCTGGAGGTAGAAAAGAATCACTTTTATGCCTCCCTTTTGGCGGAGAAATACTTTTGGAGTGCTCTCTACTCAAAAATCCATTGTAGGAGAAATTTAGCTCATTGTGATGCTAAAATGGTATGTCTTGATTTCATCGGCTTTATTTATGCCATGGATCACCTATGAGATTGATTCTTCTTTAAATTTCTTCCATATAATGATTTGGCAAAAATCGTACTCCACAGGTCGAAACCCGCCTGTTGGAATAGCGGAGAAGCCATTTTCCATTTTTTTGCCATTAAGCTTGCATCTTGAATTCTTCCTCATTCAATCAGTCCTTTTGCTTAAAATAGATTTGATCTGTATGCCCAAAACTTCCTTATTCCCAAATCTCTCATTTTCAAATTTCACTGACCTTTGATACTTTAAAGTCTGTTAATTGCGGAAAACACATTGTGTAAGTTATTTTCCGCCAAGGAGAAGCTCAGAACCACTTTTCCACCAACGCTGCAAAAGGATATGTTAAGGCAAAATACTTCGACTGCATATAAGACCAATGTTAGAATATTTTGAAATATGACCTTTACCAGATTTAGGAACTTAACCTACCCAATGAAACACGAATTCAGATACAAAATCTGTCCATCTCACAAAAGAGAAGGCAATTTAGGAAAATCTAATAAAGGCCTCCTAGCCTAAGAGGATAGATAGACTTAGACTCAGGACTTACATAGAGATTTTAAGACCACTACTACACATCAAACATCCACTTTGTCTTAAAGATACGAAGACCAAAGGTGGGGCAACAACTGGCTCTGTCTTGGGACTTGGACATTCACATGTCCAACCAAGGAACTCAAATCTTTGGTTTCACAAAGCTCAATAAAAGGAAGCTCACAACAAAACTAAAGCAAGACATGGAAAGGAAAGCAGGAATGAAACCTAAATAAAGAAAAAAAAATCATGAACTAAACATAACTATTATATAATACTGGGGTTACCTGTTTTAAATTTAGGTCTGATACAACTTCAAGTCCTGACCATTATATGCCAGGGGTAGTGCCTCACCATTTGGATAGGTCAATTTAAAATAATTCCTCTTGAATGCTTGATGGATCTTAAAGGTTCCTTTCCACAATGTTTGAAATTTCCCATGCATACCTTTGGGTGCTTTGCGCTTGTCCCATAACAACACCATATCTCCCTCCATAAATTTATGAGGTCTACACTTTTTATTAAACAAGTCCTTCACACACATTTGATGTCATGTGATATGATCTACCATTTTCTCCCTTTCTTCTTCAAGTTTGTTCAAGTAAAGAATCCTCTTTTCTAAGCCATCTTCATATATACCATCTTCTACTGATGTTCTCAGTTTACAAGTTGCTAGTTCCAATGGAAATGGAAGACTGGCTTCGATCCCATAGACAAGTTCAAAAGGAGATACACCAATGGCTCTTTTAGGAGTCACTCTGTCTTCCTAGAGGGCTTCGTAAATTTTCTTGTGCCAAGTTCTCTGGTTGTCTGCTACAAGCTTTTTCATGATGCTCACCAGATTTTTGTTACTGGACTCAGCGTAGCCATTTCCTTGAGGGAAATAGTCATATCAGTGACTGATCATAATGCCATATTGAAAACAAAATTCATTGATTTCCTGAGAAAAAAAGTATGCGACATTATCAATAACTAACTTAATAGGTACACCAAACCTTATCAAGATGTTCTGTTTGATGAATTCACATACTACCTCTGAAGTAGTTTTCTTGGTTTCTTTCGCCTCCACCCATTTTGTGAAGTAGGCATTCACAGTGATTATGTAGGTATGGCCTGTGCTAGACGTGGGATTTATAGGACCAATAAAATCAAGACCCCACTATTGAAAAGGACCTTCTATTATCACTGGTCTAAGGGGTAGTGCTGCTAACTGTGGTTTTCCAGTAAACATTTTACATTTCTCACATCTCGCTACCCAATGATACGCATCTCTAAACATTCTTGGCCAGTAATAGCACTATCCCAATATCTTGAATGCAGTAACTAATGATGAGAAGTGTCCACCACAAGCTTCATTGTGAAACACCCTTAACAACTTTTCTTGTTGTTGTTTGTCAACGCACCGGAGGAAAGTTCCATTTATAGATCTCTTATAAAATCTATCTTCCCAAATTATATATTTAGAAGATTTTAGTTTTAGATCTCTTCTTTGCTCTGAAGTCAATCCTTCAGGACATTCACCGTATGTCAAGAAATACACAATATTTTCAAACTAGTGATCTTGCATACTTATAGCTAGGACCAATTGTGTTATTTTAGGGTCTTCGTCCACTTGGTTTTCTGCCATCACTTTGCACAGTGCATTTCCTCTCACCAACTTACCGGGCTTGATTTCTATGTTGTATTCCTGAGTCTTAGCCACCCATGCTCCTCTAATATTACATCCCATGTCCCGCTAAGTAAATATGATTTTTACTGCAATGTCAGACACATATACAAGAGAGAGTGAGAGTGTAAAATGTAAAATCTGAAATTTTGTAAAGATTTTACTACTGTGAAAGCATGTTTTTCAGTCTGAGAGTATCTTAGCTCATTATTTTTCAGAGGTGTGCACATAAAAGTGATAGGAGCTTGAACTCCTTCCTCATTCTCCAGCATGAGGATGGTTGATAGAGTGTGTTCAGAAGAATAACAATAAATTATGAAATCCTTCTTGTAATCTAGATGACATAACACTGGGGCATTCAGTATGGAGTTCTTGACTCTTTTGAAAGATTTTTTACCTGAGTCATTACACTTGAAATTTACATTCCCTTTCATCATGTCACTATGCATTTGGTAATCTTAGAAAAATTTGGAACGAACCTCGTGAGAAAGTTTACCTGACCGAAAAATGATTTCACTCCAGTTTTGTTCACAGGTAAGCTCAATTGTTGGATTTCTCTCACCCTTTCTAGATCAATTCTTATGCCTTCCTAGGAAAAAATGTGGCCCATCAACTTCCCTTCTTTCACACAAAAAAATGACTTTTTGGGATTCGGTGAAATCTTGTCCTTTGTACACCTTTGCAATACTCTCCTCAAATCATTTGTATGATCTAGTATTTTTCTAGAAAACACAGTAAGATCATCCAGATAAACGCCAATTATTTTGTTCTTCATATCACTAAAAGAGAGATCTATACCTCTCTGAAAGGTAGCTCCAACATTGATCCACCCAAATGGCATTCTGTGGTATGCAAAAATGCCCCATGGAGTTGTGAAAGCCATTTTATGCTGGTCTGCTTTCTCTACTTCTATCTGATTGTATCCTGAGAAACCATCTAACATATACATCATCTTAGCTCTGGCCATGGTCTGCAATAGATGATCGATCTTGTGAAGAGCATAGTTGTCTTTCAGAGAATACTGGTTAAGATTTTTGAATCCCACGTAGATCCTTATTTCTTCATTCTTCTTCCTCACAGGTACTATATTTTCCACCTAGGTAGAGCAATGGATAGGTTAGACAATCCTTTCTTTAATAATTTTATCCACTTCCCTAAATATTTTATCAGCAACTTTGGGATTGTAATTCCCTTGTTTCTACCTAAACGGGGCAGTTACCGTTCATAAAGATTTTTAGATCTTCATAACTCTAGGAGAAAACATCTTGGTATTCCAAGAATATTTTCCTAGCCTCTTCCCTTTCTTCTTCAGTGCAGCATTTCCCAATATTGATCATCTTGGGGTCCTTTTCACTTCCGATATTAATTCCTTCATACTCACCAGTGGTATGACCTCTTTCAATTCTCTTCTGCTTAACAAAAGTATCATGTCTATTAAAGATTTTTTCAAGTGTAACTAAGTGGGGAGGGATGATATTGCCTTTCAACTAGATGACCTCTGACTTGTCCTTCTCCCATTTTCCATGACAGTCTTCCTTATGATCACTGGGAGCATCTTTATGGAAGTTTCCACCACTCTCCAAAAAGAAGAGGAGATTATTCTAATCTTCAAACACTTTCCAATATTCTTCATTATCAGGCATAGATGGTCGATACACTACCTCTACTTGGTACTTCTTATCCTTGAACTTTGGGTGAGGGAGGAGTAATGAGGCTGACAGTGCTAAAGAGTCCACCTTGGAATTCAATTCTCTTGGCAGAGATTCAATAAAGAACTCATCCAATGCTTCTATTTCCTCCCATATTATATTCCTGTAGTTTTTTATTCTGTGTTTTTTTTACAGAGTATTGATTCTTGACTTGGCACATAATTAACTCCGCACCACCTCGAGCTCTCAAGATTTTCACACCCTTCTCTTTTGTAGCAATGATTCCTAGCAGCAAGGCTTCATACTCGGTAGTATTTTTGGTGTTCCCGAACTCCAATTTATAAGCCATCGGCTCACATACTTCATCGAGTGATATTAAGACTACACCTACACCAGACCTTGAAGATGCACAACTACTATCAAATTTGAGGGTCCAAATTTTTGATAGTGTTTCCTCGGTGGAAAAATGATCTTCTTCTTCTTTGAGTTCAATTTCCTCATCATGATCATTTGTAAATAGCATATAATTGCCAAATTCTAATTCCTGATATAGAATTTGGGCTTTAGGGTCATTCGATTTCAACACTGTAAACTTAGCTTTTTCTTTTGGGACCAGCTTTATCTTTTTTTTACCCACTAGGATTAAGGCTTGAGACCGATCTAGCTTTATTTCCCCTCTTAAGTATTGTTAACAACATTTTCTTCTCAGGTTGTGCTACTAGAGCCACTTGGGCATCTTTGATTATCCCAACCAGGGGTACTTTTTTGGAATCCATAGAGTAACACCTACCATGGGCTTTAGTGAGGGTGAGTCCCAAGGCTTTAGCTACAGTCGATGGCATTACATTGTTTGAGGTTCTAGAATCTATTATGCAATTGCAACCATTAATACACAACGAGACATAGAATGGGTCAGGATTTTGGCCTAGGAAAGTAGCCAACATAGATGGCTCACCTTGCTCAATTGGGTCTGCAAATATAGACTCATTTTCTATGGTAGTCATGGCATTTTGATTTACATTTTGATTCCCCTCTTTATAGTAATCCACTAACTTTTGCAGTTCTAAAGGATTAGACTTAAGATAATCTATGGGGGAAATATGAATTCTGAAATCTCTACAAAATTGAATAATGTCAAAAGAGTTTTTCTCCTTACCTGGTTGTAGAATCCTTACTCCTTGATTGGCCTCTTTAGAATGGGAGGTCTAGATGCCTCATTATTTTTGGGTGGGGGTGTTGAAGTAGGACCTTTATCCTTCTAACTTTGGGTTAAGACTGTATAGGAGGTCCCATCTATGGTAGCATAACATGTTTCTCCTTGTTCTGAATCTGATTCATACTCTAAATATAAGTTTTCAGAGTCACCATGTCAGTATGAATCTGGATCAGCTCCAGACACTCCAACATTTCATTCATCAGTCTGATGCATTTTCCAAGTACAAGCTACATTGGGACAACTTTCTCCATCATGATCTGTAGTTAAATGGAAGACACACATGTTTCCCCTTTTAGGGGGAGCTTCTATAGCTAACCGCTGTGGTGGAGCAATCAACCATAACATCTTTCCATCAACATTTCTCCCTTTTTTGTTTCTTCCAGGTTGCTCTTGAAAGTTTTGCTGATAGGGATTATTAAATCTAGGAAGCTGCCTCTTGAAGGCAATGAATTCATTGGATAATTTTTGAATCATCTCATCTGATGAGGTGGTGCTACTAGTATTGGCTCTAGATTGTATTTCTCTTTTCCATTTTCCCACTGATATCATGTGGTCTTCTAACTCCACCACAGTCCTTTGGGAAAGGTCTAAAGTGGTTGGATTTGTTCTTCCTAAATTGCAACTGATGTCAGGAGGCATAGCACTTATGAAAAATGTTTTCAAATTCCCTATAGTAGGCCTGTCAGCTATTGGGATACGATTTACAAGCTTGCTAAATTTAGCCACAAAATATCTCATACTAATTTAAGGCTCTTTCTTCATGGAGGTCAATTGTGTCAATAGTACATGTTCATCTTCAGCAGTTTTAAATCTTCTTTCAAAATCATCTCTCATAGAAGCCCAATCTGTGATAGAGGAATTGGGCAAGTGATGGAACCAATCAGCAACACATTCAACAAGAGTTTCAATGAATAATCTGACGGCCACATCTTCCTCTTGTATTGCTAAAATATTAACTGAAGAAAAGAATGCAAAAATGTGTTCATCTATAGATACTTTCCTATCTCTAGAGAATTTGGGGAAATTCTTTCTTGAACCTGAAGGGAGGATATTATATTCTTCCAATTGCAATAGTCCAACTACAGTGGCCCAAGGAAGTGCCATAACTACTGGAATTAGATAGGGTGTTAGACTGACAACAGGAGGAGCAACTACTCCGTGCAAAGTTAACACTTGACAAGTGGTGGACAAAAGGGTTGATTGTTTGGGAAGTGAAAGAGGTCTTCTTTTTCTCTTAGTATTTCTTTTCTTTTGATGGGGTACTTCAAGTAGAGAAAAATCAAGGTTTGCAAGTCTCTCAAAAATTGGGTCCATACCACATTCTTTCTTTGCACTCCTAAGAAACCTCTTGCGCTCCAGGATTCCAACTAGTCTTCTAGTCTGGATTCACACTCTACTTGGCACCGTGCCCTTCTCAGATTTCTCCTTCAGATGGCTTCTTCGAACATTTATGTTCTATCTTCTTTGTGCTCTAGCACTTGACTAGCATTTCTATAGTGCTCAGCGTTTCTCCTATATTTCCAGACAAAAGTATTCAAAGAGGAAATGAGATCCTCTTGATCTTCTTGGAAACCAAGATTTAGTTGGAGCACATGAATTATATTTTCATGGGGAAGCACCATATTTCCTCAATGATATTCTTTTGTTATAATGACTGTTCGTCTCCCCAGTAGAGTCATAAAAAATCTATTAGTAAACAGATTGTTCTTTTTGCATTAACTCTAGAATACCCAAATATTTAAGAATAATTGAATACAGCAGTTGGGAAATTGTGACTAGATAACTAATTTCCTTATAAATTTAAAGGTACAACTCCCTTAAGTAAATGATTTTGAGTGATTATTGATCCTTCCTATTCTAACAGGGGTGTGTTCTTGACCCAAGAATAGAAGAGGTAAACCAAACTAAACCTAGAAATGACATTCAGACATACAAATTTGACTCAACAAAATGCTATCTTTCACACCAAAATTTAGCCGACCTTTGTATTGATTTTGGAAATAATATGTATATAGGTTTCCAGAGTTGGACTGTTACAAAAAGGGGTAACCAAAATGGTTCAACCTCCCTAACCAGAAATGATAAACAAAAGTTTATCCTTTACAATAATATCAAAATTTAGCACAAGGGGGAATCTATCTAAGCTTTAGTTTACTTCCCCTTGTCTAATTTAGCCCTATAGGTAGTGACAACTGTAATGATCAAGATGAGCTCTTCATGCCTATTGATATGGAAATTAGTGTATCTGATGAGCCATCTGGAATGTTCTTTGGCTAGGCTCTTGATTTCATCCGTCCAATCCTTCAGCTCTTCCATGGCTTTATAGATGCATCCACTCAACTGCTGAAGTTCTAGCACCTTGTCCAAATGGGTGGAAGACTGTTCTGCTATCTTATGCACATAATCAGAAAATGATTTCTACATACTATCCAATCTGATAATTTATTTTCCCTGATCTCTTGTGTGTGATTTCATGTGCAGACCTTGAAGGAGTTTAAAATCTTTTCTATGCTCTTCCTTGATCTTGACATTTGTTTTTTGCAACCCTATTTTAGCTTGGATGATCATCTCAATCTTAAATTCCAATCTTTTAAGCCATTCGATCAAAGGCTCATCTCCTTTCTGTAATATCTTGGCCTTTAGTGCCTCCTTGGTCTTCATTTTAACCACCACATGTAGCATCACTATGCATTCTTGACATGTCACTCTCTGTGATGCAAGAGTCTGCATATTATTGTCAATATTATTCCTCTCTATTTCCAGCCTTAGGAGAGCATTACCTAGTTTCTCAACAAATACCATTCCCTCATTTTTGAGCCTCTCAATCCACCTCTTTTCGATCTTCCTAAAGTGTCTATCCTCTTGCAACTTAGCTACAATGGCTTGGTTCTCTATAGCAGTAGGATCAAAAGTGGTCTGGGTACTGGGAATACTTGCTATCGGGGTTATGAGCTGTCTGGTGAAATTAGTTAGCTCAGCTACTTCTGCTTTAAGCTGAACTTTACCAGTCTTGAGCTCTTCAAGCTCTTCTTCTATTACCACATTGGTGGATTTCTACCAATCTACCTTGGTGTCATGCCGAGAAAGCCCCATGTCAAACAAATGCAACTAAAAATTGGAGGGAGTCATATCTTTGATTCTACCCTCCTTTGTAGGCTTGGCCACCTCCATACTGAAATGCCCCATTTCAGGATCTTGAACCAGTGTAGACATTATCTTCAGTTTCTTTACTTTACCCATTGTGATGTTGGGTTGCAAGGCCTGTGAGAGAGTATCTTTGCTAGAAGTTCATTCCTCTGCTCTCTTCCTTTCTTCACCCATCTCTACTATGACAGGGGATCCTCGTCTTGGAGTATTTTTGGTCAAAGTGTCACTTTTTTTATCTACAGCACTAGCTTTAACTGATTTCTCAGGTCCTCCACCTCTAGTGGGCTCTTCTGTAGGCTTGACCAGGTCCGTAAAAACTACTTCTTCTGTCAACCCAATGTCTGGAAGTGGTCCCTCTCTGTGTGTCTTCTTTGGTTGGATCTCTTTCTTAGGAAGCTCATCACTTACATTGGCTGGATGAGATGAATCTTTGGCCACAGTTGTGATCATTACTGAAGGAGTTGCTTTAGTGCTCGAAGTATCTTTTTCCAGGTTTTTCTTAGAAGGATGCTTCCTATTTGACCTCTTCCTTCTTCCTGCAGTCCATTCACCCCACTACTCTATTATTTTATAAATCCCACTCATTAAGGTTTACAAGTTGTTAATGGCCTACCCTTGCATGGGGTCGGAGCTTATAGGGAGTGGCTTTATTATCTCCAAATATGTATTATCATACATATATTGACCATCATCTTCCAACCCCTCCAGTACAATGTTAAATTTGAACTTTTTAATTTTTTCAATGGTTAACCTGGTGTAGAATCTCTCTCTGGTCTCTAAGTCATCTTTGTAATTAGCCCAGTAGTCTTCAATATCATCAACATGATGAACTACATGAGTCATTTGTAGGGAATCTCTGGCATAATTTCTAGGATCATACTGCGGCCTCAAGACATCATATGTCTCCAACTGAAACCTCTTTGAGAATGTCTTCAGAACATTCTTTGCCTCAGACCAGGATGTGCAACTGTAAGCTCAAATGGTCAATAGGAAATCATAGCCCCTCTTCTTAGCATCAGCACAGATCAGGTTCACTTGGAGTTCCTGCCTCATTACCTTGACCAACACGATCATATCATCGGGATATCTAGGCAACTTCAAAGAGAAGTCATCAAATCCTACAAGACGAATATATGAGAAATCCAAAAATTGAATGAAAAAGCACCCAAATTGGCTGATAAAAGCCATGGCTTCAGGATAAAATATCCTTTCTGGGAAACCATGTAGCTCCTTGCACAGTCTCATTGTAAATGTATCATTAACTCTGAGATATTCAACGTAACTATTATGTAATTTTAGACATAGGAAAAATTCATAGCTTTAACATCATCTAGGAACTCTTCTTATCTAGGAAGCCCTGGCCAAATTTGAATTGTGGCCAATATATATAAGAACTCAAGACATTTAGAGCTCATTCTAAAGCTTAGCTCTACTTAGGGCACTGGAGAAATTCTCGCTTACCATAAGAGCCCAATCGATGAAATGGTATTGAGAACAAATCACCTGGACTAAGAAGAAATGATGCTCAACGAAGTTCAGTGCATCACTCTCACCTCGGATCCTATGGAGCAGCACAAAGATGTCTACAATCTCTAGCTTCAGATTCATGTCGTATAATGTTTTGGGAAACTTGCCTTTGGCGCTCCTCGGCTCTTGAAACCATGACTTCATTATTTATTTCTTCCACATTGTCTTCTTTGCTCCATATTCAGTAACCGCTCGACTATATGTCATTTCTGAATATTCAGCCTGCTCCAGAATGGGTAGGGAGTTCTAGATAGAATCTCGATCAATGGATAGAAGCACCGTGTCATTGGATAGGAAGATTTTCTTGGTATTTGGATTATATCAAGCTATGGACTATCGAACAAGCTCAGGAGCTTGAATGGAAATAGGAAAACTGGAAGCTTTTACTAACCCTCTCTCCTTTAACTTCTCAGTGACAGGGTGTATTTGGTCTTCCTTCAATCTGCTCTGAAAGTTCTGCATATCAAAGAACTTCAAGGAGGTGTCCGTAATTTTATTCCAATGAAATTTTTTTCCATTCATCCCATCAAATCCCATGAATTTAGTAGCCATGCTTCAAGTGATTCTTACTTGGGATAAGGGGGATCTCTCAAGAACGCAAGAGTAAGGAATGACTAATTTAGATACAAAATCAGATACAAAATACCTTCGGCTAACAAAAGAGAAGGAAATTTAGGGGAATTCGATAAAGGCCTCCTAGCCTAAGAGGATAGCTAAACTTAGACTCAGGACTTACACAGAGATTTCAAGACCACTACTACACATTAAACATCCACTTTGTTTGAAAGATATTCAGACCAAAGGTGGGGAAACACAATACAAAGAAGACAAATGACTAAAAAGTTACAAGAAAAATAATTAGAGATAATGATACTTACTAAACATTACTTTGAGATCACCAATGAAATGTTTTCTATGAGTCATGAGGCCAACCAAGTGAATATTGAGCTTGCTAGAAAACTAGAAGATATTGGTGAACTAAAATAAGAGAATGAAAAATTGAGAAATGAATTGAAGACTCTACCACAACATAATGAGGTGATTAAGAGATATGAAAACAATACTAAGAGAATGGATGAATTTATGAACAATCAAAGAAGACTAAACAACAATACCCGATTAGGGTATACCAAGAAAGGAGAATCATCAAATAAAGTTGAACAGAAGAATGTCTACTCAAATATGAACCCTAACAAATCCTCATGCCATCATTGTGGAAAACAAGGCCACACATCAAACATTTTCAAGAGCAAAGCAAATGGTATTTCTAAAAAATCTTCTAAATTTAATGGTAATTGTTATTTAACTATAATAAGCATGGACATCAAGCACATGAATGTAGATCTAAGCTGAAAAAAATACAAAAGAAACCCTATATGGATAAATATTTTCAAACTTGCAACATGTATGGTTACACCTCATAAGCATGCAAGACTAATACTAAGAAAATATGGAAACCTAAAGGAAAATAAAAATAAAATCAATCAAGAAGACAAGGTAATTCTTATGCTTGAGATTATAACACTTGGGCAAGTTGCACAACATGTGGTAAATATGGACATATAGCAGCTATCTATATGAGACAATGGATAACTAAGTCTAGAAATTGGTCAAACTTGTTGGAAATGGCTTGAGTAACTAAGAGGGGAGGGGTGAATCAGTTACCACAAAAACAAATCCAAGTCCCTTAGATTTCTTAATCAAACTTATCACTGTTACTTAGTTAACAAAGATATTTTGTTGTTACTCGATTAACAAAGCAATCTTAAGATATTAAATATGATTATCCTTTAGTGATTTAAGTATAGAAACATAAATCATAAAGAAAATAACATGTACATAGATGACACCAATATCTAATGTGGAAACCCAATTTGGGAAAACCACCAATTGCAACTAGTTACTATTTTTCACTCTTCTAAATTGAGCCCTGTTAGAATCTAACCTTGTTAGAGGTTACAAAACACATTGTTAGGTGTGATCCTATTAAAGGTTTTAATCACCCTATTAGAAGTGGCCTTGTTAGAGGTATTCAAACACTTCAATATAAAAATGCCACCTTGTGAGAGGATTTATGAAATACTATTAAGTCTACTTTGTAAAGAGATTTGGATCACTGCTACAATTGTTAGAGAGTAACAATGGATCGACCTATTTCAAGAAGTAACTGTCTTTGCTGATTCAGATCTCTTCTCTGGCTTTAAAATGGATCCTCACTGGTTGAATAATCTATTGCAACTCATTATGGATGTTCTGTCCTTAATCAGAATTCCATCTTATTTTGCCTTAACTCTTTATATCAAAGAATTCATTCATTTACTTCTACTTATTCCTTCTCAATATTCAATCCAAACTTGACCTTGTATATATATGATAAGCCTTGTCAAGTTGGCTTGAATAACCTTCCAAATAAATAATAAAACTTAAGTCTTTCAACTGCATATATCCAATTAAACATAAAGTGTAAACTAATGTTATTCTCCTGACACTAAATGCATAACTCGGTTAACACTATGATCCTTTAATGTCTGACCATTACTGAAATTCACGAGTGAACTCGGTTAGAATAGAAAATCAATTTGGCAGATATATGAGTCTTCTTCAATGCCCAAGATAGCTTGGCATATACTGACTATACTCAGTTTAGGTATAGACATTTGTGTAACATCACTACATTTGTTTATATATCAATGATAATACACAATTGAATAATTGTCTTCAACAATCTCCCTCTTTGACATTAATGGCAACACATGTCATAAAACAAAGAATTATAGAGAAACAGGAAACAAGAATAAAATTTTATTAATGTCCTTAGCTTCGTTCTGATTCTCATCTAGAAAAATCATTATGTCTTCACAATCAGTGAAATACAGATTTCTCCCTCTTACATAAATCTTTGTTTCTGATAAAATTTCTCCCTCTCTCATCAATAATCTTTCCCTTAATAATTTCTTTGGCATGACATCAATAATATCTCTCTCTTTGTCATCCAAATTCCAAAGACTCTATCCAATGAAATTGTAGTGTACATGATCTACTGATTCATATGCAATAATCTTTGACAATCTGCATCAACTTGTTAGATCTTTACGGTAGCTCGGTTGATGCATCACTAATCTTTCCATTAGTGAGCCTCAGCTAGGGGAATCACCCCTAGCTTTCCTCTAAGATACAAGAATGCATCCTTAGATAAAGGTTTTGTTAATATGTCTACAATTTCTTCTTTAGTATTCACATATTCCAACCTTACTTCCTTGTCTTGAACCAATTCTCTCAAGAAATGATAGTTTATTGCAATATCCATAGTCTTAGTATGCATCATAGAGTTATTTTAAATGTTAATAGCACTCGTGTTGTCACAGTAGATAATGATTGGTTCTTTGATTTCCTCCTTCATACCTGACAATAGTTGTTTGAGCCATATGATATTTGAATAATTTACTGCTGCAGCAACATACCCTGCCTTTATTGTAGAGTGAGAAATGCAATTATGTTTCTTACTGGTCCAAGAGACTAACCTATCACTAAGAAAGAACACTCCACCACTGGTGCTCTTTCTGTCATCAACACTACCTGCCCAATCAACATCAGAAAAAGTATTCAAAAAAAAATTTCCTTCTTTCTTATACCATAATCCATAATATTCAGTACCCTTAAGATATCTCAGAATCCTTTTGATAGCCATCAAATGATTCTCTCTAGGATTAGCTAAAAAAACCTTGCAACAATACCAATTGCCAATGCAATATCAAGTCTAGGGTGAACACCATATTGAAGTTTACCAATCATGGATCTATAGGTAGTATGATTTACCCCCTTTGAGTCATCATCCTTTGAAAAATTATGTCTAGTAGACACATGTGTCCCAACTGGTATAGAATCTTCCATTCAAAATTTCTTCAATATCTATTTGATGTATTTGGAATTAGTAATGTAGATATCATCCTTCATCTGATGAACTTGTAAACCAACAAAGAATTTGATATCTCTGAACAAAGATATCTCAAATTCCTTACTCATAGCTTCAGATAATGCTTTGCATAAATCATCATGTCCAGTGAACTATATATCATCAACAAATATCTTTGCTAATAGTATATTGCTCTGAGGTCCTTCTTTGATGTACAAGCTATTATTGTCATTAGTTCTCTGAAATCCAATACTTAATAGGTAACCATGCAATATTTCATACCAAGATCTAGGAGCTTGCTTCAGTCCATACAAGTCTTTGTGCAATTTCAAAACCATACTCTTTTTGTTAGGATCAACAAAACCTTTAGGTTCCTCAATATAGACTTCCTCTTTCAGAATTACATTCAAGAATGCAGATTTTACATCCATTTCATATACCTTGAATCTTTTATGTGCTATGTATGCCAGAAGAGTTATGAATCCTTCAAGTCTTGAAACAAGAGCAAAAGCTTCTCCATAATCAATACCCTCTTCTTGAGCATATCCTTTACACACTAGTCTTGCCTTCTTTCTAGAAACTTCACCTTTTTTATTCATCTTGTTTCTAAAAACCCACTTAGTACCAATCACATTTTTGTCTTTTGGTCTAGGTAAAAGAGTCCAAGTTTTGTTCTTTTCTATCTTCTCAATCTCTTTATTCATGGCTTATATCCAACTTTCATCATTCAATGCATCTTTAATGGAACAAGGTTCAATTTCACTAAGAAAGCATGTACCTATAAGTTTGTTCCTTGTAATTATACCTTCTGTCTAATCTCCAATTATTTTCTCAGGTACAAGATGTGTTCTGACATATTTGGCAAGTACAAGTTCCTTCTTATTTGATTTTGGGCTTTCTCCACTTGGTTCACCATGCTCAAACATTATGTTATTCTCTTCCAACTAAGACTCAGGTTCCACTATCTGAGACTCGGGTGCCTCTGTCTGAGACTTGAGTGCCTCTGTTTGTGACTCATTTCCCTCTGTCTGTGACTTAGTTTCTTCAGTATGAGACTCGGTTCCCTTTGTGTGTGACTCAGTTTCAACAGTTGGCAGCTCAGGCTGCATAGGTTGCAACAAAGTTTGTGTTGATCAATTTAATGGTCAATATGGTTGCTATCCAATCACCATTGTTGTGTCTTAGGTATAGTATCACATTTATAATAAACATAGTTTTTGTAGTCCTTAGCCTCTTTACTACTCTTTTCTTCACTTCCCTCTGCAAACTCATCAATCTTTACATGCATACTTTCTATGACTTTATGAGTAGCAATATTCAAACATTTATATGCTTTTCATTTACAGGAGTAGCCTATGAATATACCTTCATCACCTTTTACATCAAATTTTCCATTTCTTTCTTCCTTCAAGATGTAACATTTACTTCCAAATACTTTGAAATAATGAACATTGGGTTTATGGCCATACCATAATTCAAAAGGTGGCTTCTCAGTACCTTTCTTTAGTTGAACTCTATTCAAGGTGTGAATTGCAGTGCTGATAGCTTCCTTCAAGTATTTGGGTGCAACATTCTTTTAAATCATCAAGGTTCTTGCACAATCCATAATGGATCTATTTCTTCTTTCTACTATCCCATTTTTTTGTGGTGTACCTAGGGCAGATACTTGTCTCTTGATTCCTCTTTCATTAAAAAATTCATTGAAATCATTATAAATGAGTTCACTTCCTCTATTAGATCTTAGCCATTTTATTTTCTTTCCTATTTCCTTCTCAACTCTAGCTAGGTACCACTTAAACTTCTGAAAAGCTTCTAATTTTTCTTTGAGAAACATAACAATCATCATTCTGGAATGGTCATCAACAAATAGAATGAAATACTTCTTTCTTGTGTAACTTTTTGTTCCAATTGTTCCACACAGATCAGTATGCACTAACTCCAAGACTTCTTCAGTATTGTAATTCTTTCTCTTGAAACTAGTTTTTCCCATCTTCCCAATTTAACATTGTTTGCATATTGTCAATTCAGGTTTCTTCAAAATACGATTACCTCTTACTCTTTTGTTATTGTTTATGGTGACCAGGTTATCAAAATTTACATAACACAATCTGTTATGCCATAATGAGCTTTCTTCTACTTGTGGAATAAAACCTGAACTTTCAGTGAGATAAAGATAGAATAGATTACCTTTTTTTTCCTGTCAGTTCCAACTAGGTTTCCCTTACCATCTAGGAGCTTGGCCTTACCATTAATGAATTCTACCTTGAAACCAATGTTATTTAGATGTGCCACACTTAGTATATTATGCCTTAGTTCTTCAACCCAATAAGAATTATTACATATGATTCCTTAAGTTAGAGCAATGCAACCTTTACCTTTCACATAGGAAGGTTAATCATTCCCAAAATTGACACTCCCACCATCATAGTGCTCCAGATGTTCAAATTTAGTTTTATTACCAGTCATGTGGTCAGAACAACCACTATCAATTATCCAAGTGTCATTCTTGCTAATGAGAGAAAAGTGTTGTCTTTTCATTTTCTTCATTGTCTGACTCATCCTTAATATAAATGTAAACCATTTCATCTTCATCTTCATCACTATCATAATCTCTCACAATATAACAAGATTCTTTTACCTTTATCCTTGTAGATTTTATAGATTTTTAAATCTTTGTTTCCTTTGTACTTGTTGAAATTTCTCTAACCTTTGTCTTCTTTGTTTGGACACTTAGAATCAATGTGACCAACCTCATCACATAAAAGTAAAATCATTGGTATTCTTCCTTTGTACTATCATTTTCCTTTGGCATCTCTCTTTGCAAGTAGTCCTTCAATGATTTCCAGATCTTCATCATCAGAATCATCATCACTGTCACTGTCAATTTTTTTTCATTTTGAGTTTCTATCCATCTTACTAAGGTTTAATTTTTATTTGAATGCATACTCAAAATTGCTAGGATTAGGAGAATAATTGTCAAAATTGTCAAACTCAAAAGTTGTTAGCCTTCCAACCAATGCATGTAGAGTTATATCATTACTAAACCTCATCTCTTGAATAGTTGAAACTCAAAACCTTACTAACCACGGTTTTGTCTTCAATTATTCCATTGCCAGCTCTGATGGCACTGCCAATTTTCTTGATTCTTTCACTATATTTTGTAATGTCTTCTCCTTTCATTTTCATCTGATCAAACTAACCTCTAAGACTTTCTTCTTTGGCTCTCTTTACATAGTCATCTCCTCCATGGATATCATGTAGTTTCTTCCACATATCATAGGCAGTAGGCAAGTCCTTGACTTTATCAAATTCTAAATATGTAAGTGAAGAAGCTATATTAATCATCATTATGTTATGATTCTTCATGTCCAACATCTGATCCACAGACATAGGTCTCAATGGTTCCACATATTTATGGTCAAATAATTCCAAACCAGTATCTCCAATAGTAGATAGATGTATCCTCATCAACTCTTTCCATGCAGAAAATTTGTCTTTGTTAAGAAGAAGAAGAAGAAGAAGAAGACATCTCTGACTATGATCCATAGAAACTTGATCCATAAACACTTATAAAATATGGAGAGTTATGCACCCGAAAAGCAACTGAAGACAAGCTGAGGCAAGAACGTAAAAATGCACAGGTGCTAGAGGTTGCAAAGGAGATCTTACAACAAGTTGTTCTTGAATTTAACATCAATGAATCTTCCCTTATCATTGACCAAATTTTACTTATCACCGAGGCAATAAACGGTCCAGACATTGATGCCGAGAAGAAGTTAGAAGAGAGAGAAGAAAAAAAGATTCAGTACAAAGTTACTGAGAAGATCAGCCAAGCAGTGACAGTAAATAAGGTAACACTCTCAGAATTTGTAACCGGATTAGAAACTATAATTTATGAAGCATTTAAAATTATGCATAATTTATGCACATTAGATCACTTCACTACCGATCTTAGTGAAAAGATACAGAAATTAAATGATGATCTAAAAGATAGTGCAAACAGTCTTTCAACCAAGCAAAATGCATTTTAGATGCATTACACCAAGGTTTTAGAAAAATAGCGGTTGAGACTTGATTTGAAGAAGCAAGAGGACAACATAAGAGATCAGGTAACCGAGCTTTAAGCTATGTTACTACTATATTTAGTATTGATGGAAAAACATGTGACAATGGAAAAGAATTTGATTGCCACCCCAGAGCTATTAGTAACAGAGAGCATATATGATATGCATGATCAACTAAACTTAGAGAAGTTAACCCTCGAACACCTAAAGGATGAATGGGAGAAACTATATGAAAATATCTAGAAGAACCATCCCAACATTTTTGACAAGTTGTAAGTTATCTCTTTTTGTCATTAATTTCAAAAAAAGGGGAAATATATATGTATATATTTATGCATACTGAGAATGTACAAAGGGGTAGTCACGATGTATAAGTTGTTGTGTATACTATATCTACATATATAAGTTTTTGATATTAATACCAAAGGAAGAGAATGTTACTCCAAATGAGATTTGAAGGTTTTCATTAGTTTTCAAGCATTCAAATACCCTGTTGATAACAGTGTCAAAGAAAAAATAGTCGGTATGATCAACAAGTGCAGAGTTAACCGAGTGCACTGATTACGCACAAAGTTAACTGAGTGTAGTGATCATCGAGAAGACTGACTTACTGAGAAGCAGTGTACACCAAGTACACCATATACACAAGGAACAATGAGGACTAAGAGATAGTATTTACTGAGTAAACCGACGCTTACATAAAAGTTTGAATTGGCACATCAATCTAGGTAACAACATTTTGCATCAGGACAAGCTCAAGGAGCATAAAAATTCACAATACCTCGATACTACAAAGAAAATACTAATGCAAATAGTACCTACAACTCGAATTGATCAAAATAGACCAATACTTGATCAACTAGCAGTTCTTACCGAGGCCATAACATCATAGAATATAGAAGCTAACAAGGTAATTGAAGAACATGCATAAGAGAAGTGTCACTACAAGCTCACAAAGAAGATCATCCAAGAAGTGGCAGAAAACAAGACCTAGAAATTTATGAGCAAGTAACTACATTGGAACCAATAATATCAAAAGTAGTTAACTTATTTCAAAATTTGTGCACACTAGAACACTTCACTACCGAGCATAGTGAAAATATAGCTAAAATAGATGAAGATCTTAAAGCTAGTGCACAAAGTATCACAACCGAGGAAAATGCATTCCAATTGCATTATGAGAAGATTGTAGAATCAAAATAGTTGAGACTTGACATGAAAAAGACTTAAAGAAAAATCAGAGATGAGGTAACCAACTCCAAGCTATGTTACTACCGAATCTCACATTGTTGTTGAAACACATGACTTCAACAAAGATATTAATTGCCACCCTATAAATTTCAGTCATCGACAATATCTATGACATGCACACTAGAATCACTTTGGAACACATGACCCTCATGAACCTCAAGGATCAATGGGAGAAGTAGATGGCAGACGTACAAAAATCCCATGCCCACATATATGACAAGATGTAAGTACTACACCTTTGTCTTTATTTTCAAAAAAGGGGGAAATATATGTATACATTAAAAAAGGGGAAAATGTATATACCTTACAAAGGGGGAAAATGTGTCAAATGGAAAAATGTACCATAGAGCTAAATAAACAAGGAGGAAAAATGTACATACACTGTATCGAGGCATGCACATTGGGGAAGTCATTGATAAGGTAAACACTTGGTGTAAATACTAAACATATCAGTTTTTGATACTAATTCCAAATGTGGAGATTGATAATCCTTAAAGTATCATAAGTTGTCATTAGTATACAAGGAAACAATTTATGAACTATAGGTTACATGATCACTAAGTGACAACATTTAGTCAAGCACAAAGGTCACTGAAAATGTCTTAACACAGTAATCACCAAAATCAGTGAACACCGATAGCAGTATCACCGACAGATAGTTCACAAAGTAACCCAATAGACAGTTCACAGAGTAACCCGATAGACAATTCATAGAGTAACCTAAAAGCACAGTCTATAGAGCATACCGAGCACTAGTCTACCGAGAGATAGTTTTATTCCCGAGAAAAGAGGATCTGAGATACACATCAGATAAAGCACTTTAGTCTTATAAATAGATTTATGCTTAGATATAAAACCATTTCTTGAGGATCAAGTAAAGCATAACTAATAGTTTTAATCAGTTTAAATGATTGTAAACATCCAAACTAGGAGATCAAGGTCAAGTTGTAAACCTTTGATCATAGAGATTTTCTTGTAAAGTGTGAAACCTAATTAGGTAAAAAAAATTGTATATATAGATGTATAATCAATCAAAGAACGTGATTATTGTAGCTGGAGACAAGATTTATTGATGAGACAGAGAATTTCATGCAGAAGGACACAAAAGGAACAATTCAGGTATGAAAAACTAGATTCAAGGCTACTGAGCAGAACAAAGGTATTATTCATCATAGTAAGTTGATATTTATTGTGAACTTAATGGATCTATAATTATAAATTCAATATTGAAAGTTATCAGGTCATAAGTATTTTTTACTACTCTCTAACAATTATAGAAAATAGAAGAAATCCTTTAAGAAGGTGGACTTAACGGTCTTATTGTAAATCTCTTAACTGAGTGCACACTTAAAAATGTTGTTAAAATCTCTTAACAGAGTAGACTTAACAATTCTAACACGTTACTCCTAATAGGGTAAGATCATCAGAAATGATCACAACTTGTAGCCATAACTGACACCTTCCATTCTACATATAGGGAAGCTTTGTGGGTTTCTTCCCCACCATAATTTTTACCTTCTAATAGGGGTTTTCTGCATTACCAATTCTTGTGTTATGTGTAACTAAGTTTCATGAATGTTTCTATGATTGTTTACATGCACTTACATTTATGTTATGATATTACATGCATAATGTAGAAAAGCAATATGGTCGGTAATACAAGAAAAGATTACTAAGGTTAATTGATAAAAGTTTAAAGGGTATTGACTCACCCATCCCCTCTCAGTACACACTCTTCCATTATTCCAACATAAACAAGGACATCTAGGTCACGATGAAGAAGGATCAATAGGATTTGAAGAAGAAGAAGAAGAAGAAAAAATATTGGCTTGAGGTATAAATCCTATACCATTTCTAGTGACTTGTGTAGGAGGATCTTTGTTAATACCAAGACCTTGTCAACTATATCCTTGTTGAGAAGTAACATCATTGCCTACAGTATAATTTTCCTTCAGTTGAAATGGGGAAGGGCTTTAATCTTAAGGTTTTTGGAAATATTTAGTATAAAGAGGAACATGAAATTTGTTCTCTTTAAAGAGATTAGAAACTATATCATCGTTGACATTGTCTTTAGTCTGGGAGGAAGAAGAAGGTTTATCAAGATCTTCATCCTTAATGTTACCTTAGGAGATAAATCATTAATGAACTATTTAATATCAGGATTATCAAAAGTACTTTTATAATAAAAAAGAAGCTCTAAGAGAATCTAAAGAAGGGCATAAACTATCCTCCTTAGGTTTTTCCTCTAAGGTAGTTTTAGGAGGAGACTATCATGGAATCTCTAATGTAGGATTGTTAGGAGTGTGATCTATATCCTCATTGGCCAAAAAAATCCTGTGATAATTATTAAGGTTGTGTATAGAAATGTCATCTTTAGATTCATCATTTGGAATAAAGACTTTTATGAAATTCACAATACCCATGTATTTTGCTAAAATAGTTATAAAAAATTACTTTAAATATGAATAAAAGGCTTGAAAAATGATTTGTAAGAAAGAATAATATTGGAAATTAGCATTATTCCATATGCTAGAGTACTATGAAGGAATGAAAGGAAAATGTATCGGAAAAATGTATTATCTACTTCATGCGATTGATATATAGAAGTAAGAAGAGAATTAATGACACAAGAGATGACACACCAATCTAATTTAGTAAATTCCATTATGAAAATGAAAACTACCCAAATCAGACCTAATAAGAAAAATTACAAGTGCAAATGTAAGGGTGTGAGGCTCACCAAAACCTACAATGAAAATTAGGGAAGATGGTAGGCCACCATGCATGGGTAAACTAGAAACCTTAGACCTATTTCTAAATCAATACATTAGGGAGGGAAACAACCCATTGGGCTTAACAAGACTCAAATATTGAAGGAGTGCAAGGGCTTAACTTTGCTATTGTGGATTGTTGGATGTGTAAAGGGAATACGGTAATGCAAGATATAGGACTAAGAAATGAGAGGAGGTTTTAGATATAAAACAAAGATAGTTATTGAAATTATGAAAATTCTAGGACTAGATCTAAGAATCAAACATCACTAGTGGATTTTACCTAAAATCTAAGATAATTTTATATTTTAGCAATGACGTATACTATTAAGAGTGGCTTGAGTCACTCTTGTATGTAGAAGTCACTCTTGTTTTTCCAAAATTTGTTACTGAGTCCCAAGATGTAAATAAAACTATTATGCCAATCTGAATCTGAATCTTTAGCTTCACCACTTGTCACTTATAGGTAGAAAGAAAGGGTAATATTATGAGAAATGGGTTTGCCTCAAACAAACTATTATTTAGGAATTAAAATTAAAACTAAAATGAAATTGCATGAAAGGAAAATGAATTGTATTCTCAGTAGTAGAGGCTTGATACGTTCCTTTTACCTTGGGAACACAAATGCTTCTTGAAATGATAATGCAACAGTTGATGCAATATCATGACTCCATAAAGACCTAAAAGGACACCATAAAAGAAATGCTTGTATAATGATTGTTAGGCTTGCTATCATGAAGAGAAGAAATTATTGAATGCTTGATTAGTTGAAGATAGATTGAATGTTGTGCCAAATTGATGTGCGAAAGGGGAAATATGTGAATTTTTCCACACGCCTCTCAATTTGATGGGGGTAGACATTGTTGTAGATATGGGAGGCTCTAAACATAGAGGATAGAATGTTGTATTGGTGGTGATTTAATTATGTATCAGGTAAAGAGGTTGTTCAAATTCTATCTTTACAAATTCCCAACTCCTGAATTCCTCAGTCAATAATAAGGAGGGATTCTAAAATATGGAAGGGGATGTTATCTATTACCAGTGTTAATAGCTAGCTAGTATATTCTTAGGGTAATAGGTAGAATGTTTTAATAGCGAGGAAGTAGTGTTTAATAATTTAGGATTGATTTTATAAGATAATTTTTACAGGAGAGTTGCAGATGGTCCATAATTGATTATTAGTTGGTATTGAGTAAAGCTAATTTTGAGAGGTTTCTAATTTAGATGAGTTGTATACTAGGTCTATTTTGAGTGTCTAAATGGGATTTGATAAATGTAGAGGATATAAATACATATCAGTCTCTATATAAAATAAAAAGAGTGTATATATATATATGTGTGTGTGTGTGTGTGTGTGTGTTCTCTTGTATTTACCCCTTTTATTAAGTTGAAATGAGGATATCCGCATAATTATTCTGCGTAGTAAGATAGAGTGTAAAGGAAAATTATACATCTATACTAGGGAATGAATTAGCTAAAAAACCTTCTTGATTAAAGCATTTCTTAGTAATCCTATTATCTATCTATTTAACCATATGTTCAAGGAGTTTCAAAGTTTAAAATGCACTATAGAGTTGCAGGGTTACTTTTATAATACAAAATTCTTGAGGCTAGCTCTGCTTTTAAAATATGTAAACTTATAATATAGATTTTTCTTAAAATACTATCATATTATACTAACTTATCTTAGTTATCACTTGTCTCTTCTTTCATCTGCTTTAATACTATCAGCACTTCGTACTCCTCACTGCTCCCCCTTTAAATTGTGAGTATTGCATTTGACATTTGGCGAGATGAATCATACATTTTGGGCATCTTCTTCATATTATTCCTTGGGTATATTGTAGCCTTATGCTTTCCAATAATCCAGAACCCATGTTTTTGAAGGTTGATTTTCATGTATAGACTTCATTAGAAAATCCATGTTCCTCTTTATATCTGGCCAGAAGGTTTCAAAGATTGCTCCCTCTCTATGGATGAGTTCAGTCATTTGTGAGAGACTGGTATGTTTGGAATATGGTCCTCATTAGTTCTCATGTAAATTCTGGGATATGGGATTCATTTCTCCATGTCAATACAGTGAATCACTTTGTCTAAACCTACAAGGATATTTTGTTTAAAGATTTTCCTTGTTGCGTTGATGATCTCTTCATTTGAGTAACCTGCTTCCACTACTAGTGAGATGAAGAGGACAATAATATGTCCTTTCACATGGAATGTGTATTCATTATCAAAGTAAAACTCCCCTAAACTCTTTTCCAGTGCTCTTCTACTCGCGTTTGGAATATCCAGTAAAATATTGTTCAACTACTCTGGTAATATGGGGCCTTGAAACGTCATTTGTCTCTTCCCATTGGGAAAAGTGAGTACATTTGTCTCCATTAATGTACTTCTTTCTGGTTTTCTTTGTGTATCGATACTAATTTAGAATGTACACCTAGTCTTTTCACTATATCTTTTTTTCTACGAAAGTTCAGGATTAAATCATGGGTATTTACTCAACTTTATTATCTGGGATTATGTCATCGTTCCTTTTTATGATGATGGTTGGGATTGTAATTGTGTGGGAGTTCATGCATTGATGCGTGTGGAGCTTGATTTTTAATCTAGCTCATATATGATTAGTACAAGTTTTATTCATAATGTTGTAATCTGAGACTTGTTTAAATAAATGTGAATAGGTGTCCTCATGTTAGGAGATTTGTTTGGATTTGGATAGACTTTTAATGATTGAGGGTTGGTTTAATGATTCGCAAGGATTTTGGTTTGTGATAATTACTATTAATGTTCTATTATAGGTTTTATTGTTTAATTTTTGTGTAATTAATGATATTTAGTTTCATAATCATTTAGGATTGTCATTACTATTATTGTGTTGATGGTTTTATAAATTTTAGATAATGGCTGAAATTTACTAAGTTTAGGAGTTTGAAAATTAGTTAATTACTACCACTTATTTTATATGATGTTCTAACATAGTTTTTATTGTGTTATTATCAATTTCATTTTATATATTGAATTTTGTGACCTTTAGTAAGTGTTAATGAATTCAGGATTTACGTATCTTTTTTATTTTTTGTCTGCTCCTAGGTTTGATAGATGATCTGCTATTTTGCTACCTTCTCGGTATATATGTTTGATTTCGGTATTTTTGAAAGTATTTATGTATTCCAGAGATTTTTCAATTACAGCGTTCAATTTCCAATCATGGGTTTGGTGTGTTCTAAAGCTATTGATAATAATTTGGGAGTCTCCTTCAATTTCTAGGTTTGAGATGCCTAATTCTTTAAAGAGGCTTAGGCCTTCCATTGCAGCTATTATTTCTGCCATATTATTAGTTGAAGAAACAAGAGGTCTGCATATTTCAGCTATATTAATGGTGTTGCTCGAGTGGATAAAACATCTTATGCCCGCTATCCCAAAATTTCCTCTAGCAGCTCCATCAAAATTTAACTTATACCATCCATGTTTTGGTGGGGACCGCAAGCATTGAGCTCTAGTAGCTTTACTTTTTGATCCCCCTGGGCCAACTTGGGGTGGTACAATTAGACCGGTCCAATTTTTTGATATAGAATTATCCCATGAGGAGAAGGTTCCTTCTATGAGATGTATATCTCTAAGCATGTTATTAAAAGTGTTGACAATGCAATTGTTAGAAACATAAATGAAAATGAAAATGAAAATGATAAGGAAAGAATCCAAGAGAGTATGCAATGGAAGAGATTTACCAAATGGAGAGAGAGAGAGAGAGAGAGAGAGAGAGAGAGAGATCAACCACAAGCTCACCAAAATGTTCCAAGAACCAAGACGAGAACTCAAGGATTTTGAAAGGTGAAAAGACAAGAAAAAACCCCTTGTGAATAATATAAATATGACACAAAGCCTAAAGAATGAGAGCAATACGCTCAATACAATAATGAGAGTAACTTAGAGAAAGTGAGGAGAAGTGAGAAAAGAGAGAAGATTATTAAGCAAGTGTGTGAGAGGCATCTCTTAAATAGAGATGAGGGGAGGAGTTTCCATTTAACTCTCATCTTCTATGAATGCCACATTCACATTGTGTGTGTGCAAAATGTGAGATTCCTGTTAAGGAGGAATATCTACTTTCCTTATTAAATTAATTACAAAAATGTGACATGTTCTCCTACTTGGACTAGAGGACAAATACAATATAGCATACCTTGGTTTATCCTTTAATTATATATTTTACCAAGGAAAGATTAATATCTAACACCCATTTTAATCTTTACTTAGGGTATTTACATCAAGGGAATTAAACCCAAATTTTTACAATGAGAGTGAAATGTCTCTTTACAAAATATGGAACTTGGTATTCAATATGAGGGGATGATTTGATTGTCTTGATCCAAGTCTTGATGTAATCTTCTTGAAGTTATAGGACATGTGAAGAGGAAGTGATTTCATAAGTGGGCCTTTAGAATTTACCTGAAACAAAAACATAGAAACACAAACCAAGGAGCCTATCCAAAAGAATAATGTCATCTAATATTCAAGTTAGTGTAAGTTTGAATTTGCAACATCATAAAATATATTTAAAGAAATGCATGAGATTTCATCAAATAAAGGAGCTAAACATGAAATCAAGATATACCAAATTGTAAAGTTACCTTAAAAAACAATCATCCTTTAATCTCAAAATAAATATACTAATGCAAAAATGAGGCCTGCATCAACATTTTATCAATCACATGGATATGACAGCCCATTAATGAGTTACTGCAAGTGAATGGGTAGCTAATCCATAACCTACATGACTCACAATCTAAGAAATGAAGAATGCAAACACATCATCACATTATTAAGGTTGCAAAGAGGAGTGCGAGAGAGGAAACCACAATCCAATTAGAACATATTACTCAAGGACCAATAAACATTTGAATTGATTAGCTAATCATGAATACACTTATGAATCATAAGCAATGCACCATTATCTAATACCAAGGAGATAATAGTTTAAACCAACATTAAGATTTACATATGCTCAATAAATTGAACTAAGAATTATGAGAGAGAGAACCATATACCATATACCTATCAATCATATAAGAAATCCAAAAAACTGCACGAAGGATTTCAAAAACACCAACTTCACTAAGAGAAAAACAAGCAAAGGAACAAGTTGATAAGCATCAACTAAAGTAAGTGCATCCTAGTGCAACTTACAAATGTAACAAGTTGATCAACATTAATTGATGTAAGTGCATCCATTACATCTTACAAATAGAACAAGTTGATTAACATCAACTGAAGTAAGTGCATCCAATGCATCTTACAAATGGAACAAGTTGATCAACATCAACTGAAGTAAGAGCATCCACTACATCTTACAAATGGACACAAGTTGATCAAAATCAACTGAAGTAAGTGCATCAACCGCATCTTACAAATGGAACAATAGATCAAAAGAAACACATAAAAGATACAACAATATCTTGTATGAAATATGAGAGAAAATAAAGTAAAATAATGAAATAAACCATAGGAAGGCAATGTTGTATGATTACTTGAACAAATTAAAAACTTAGCAACATGAAGGACATGAAGTAACAATTGAAAATACTAAAGAAAGAAATACCCCCTGAAGATGCACCATATCACTAAAAAGGGCAGGTAAAATTATGACAAATTGTAAATGCATGACGAGATAGATTACCATTATCCTCCTTAGTATTAGAAGGTTGATGATTTTGATTCATGTGTCTACTATCCTTTTTCTTTTTAAGGCAGTTATAAGTAATATGACTGTATTTCCCACAATAGGTGCAATGGGGTCTTTGATTTATCTTCTAATGATTCGAGTTATGATTATTATGATTATTATTATGGGAATAATTATTAGAGGTATTATTATTATATGAGCTATTATGTTGATTTTGATTCTTAGACATAAAAGAATGTCATGAGATCTAATAGTACCGAATTGCAATAATTTAACCTCCTCTTGTCATAACAAATTTTGAAAAATAGCATAAGTTAAATGAGGAGCTAAGCTACGAATTGCAAGCTGAGAATGAACATTAGTAATGAATCTAATGTCAGTCAAAGTAACATTAACACCACTTAGTTGAGTTTTAATTGCATCAAACTTGAGTAAGAATTCATCAATAGTTTTAAAGTCATTATACCTCAAGACCTCTAAGTTGTTTTGGAGTTGAATCTTACGGGATTCAGATGACCTGTCATACATCTATTGTAGAATGTCCCACGCTTGATGGGCTTTGGTACAATGTCCAATTAAGACATAAAGATCATGAACTATTGAGAGACAAATCAAACCAAGATATTATTCATTTTTTATTTTCCATGCATCTTTTTCTGCTTGTGAAGAAGAGGTAGTTGGTTCAATAGAAGCATCTGTTGAAACTTCAAGTTAATGTTTAAAACAGAATGGAAATGAAACATGAGTTTTCCATTGATGGTAATTAGAACTATTTAGTTTAATTTCAGGAATTAGAGTAGACACGATTAATAAAGAAATAGATGATCAAATTATCTTAAACAAAGTGAATTATAATGAATAGATATTGATCAAGATCAAGAAATATAAATTTAACTTTAATGAAACTTGTACAATTGAATGGTTAAATAATGATATTAAAAAAATTTAAATTTTCTGATTAAGTGAAGGAACAAATTTAAATACAATGAATTAAAGAACCAACAATTAAATTTGGTCAAAAATGATATAAATAACTTAAGAATGAAACAATTTGAAGTAATATTAAGTAGGAAAAATGTATTGACGTTTAAATTTTTTGATTAAAATAAAGATATGACCAAATTTATTAAATTAAAAAATGAGAATTAAACTAAATAACAGATTTGAAATATGACAGAAGCTATATGAATAAATAATTACCAATATACTAATTAGATGAACAAATGGAATAAACAAATATAGATTGATAATTATTAATCAATAAGATAATGAAATTAAAGTTTGAATGAGTCAAAGAAATATTCAAATAGAAACTAAAATTAGATAAATAAACAAGAATGAAAAGATATCAGAGAATCTGCAGAGTGAACTGAAATTGCAAAATGAAGAAGGTAAATGAATTCACATCCAGAATGTTGCAGAAGTTAGAAAAGAATAATTAAAAGATATTAATAGTTAAATTTTTAATAGTTGTCTTTGAACTTCTATAACCTACGCAAAAAAACTGTAAATAGATACTTTTAATAGCTTCCTTTGAACTTTGAATCCTCTATAACCTACACAACAAATGATGTAAAAGAAATATATAACTAGAGAGAAAGCAGCATAAGAACACCAAACTCACAAGCTGGAGAAATAAATAAAGAAATATTGCGCAAGGAGGGTGGAGGGAAGCTAAAGTTGCGCAAGCAGCATGCGAGGATAAAGAGAGGAGGGTAGCTAAGGAAAAAATCGTGCAATGTTAGCAAATGTTTAATACATGCACTAAGAGTTTTAAGTGATAGCAGAAGGAAGGAATGAAGTCTAGCGCAAGGTAAGGTAAAGGTTTAATATGTTACCAAGATGGGAGAAGTCTACGATAGTGGAATGAAGCTACGTAAGGAGTAAAAATTTTAAATGAAGTTGCGTGCCAAGTAGAATGAAGTTGTGCAATGAGTAAAAGTTTAAATGGATATAGATATAAGTAAGAAAGTTGCGCTATGTGTGGGAGATATAAATGGTATAAAAGAACTGGACAAATGTTGCGCAAGGATGGATAATATAATATTGATGCTGTGCAAGATGAAGAAAATATATATAAATAGATAAAAAGTTAAATAAAAACTATTTAACTTAACCTTAAAATATGAAAATGATATAACTTAAAATTTTAGTAGAAAAGGAGCAAAGATACACGTTGAAATAGCAGAGAAAAATAAGAAACAAAGATAGAGGTCAAAGAAAGATATATTTATAAACTTGTAGAGATATGGAGCAAAGATAACAACAATATATGAAATATGAATAAACAAAATCAAATGTTAGTAGAGAGAGTCTAAATATGCTGATAAGATGT